>CANNZV010002630.1:0-90214 GCA_947561585.1 Caprella mutica | reverse complement strand
GTAGGTCATAAGCCCCACCGGTCAAGAGCCCCCCCGGTCATAAGCCCCCCCCCCGGTCAAGAGCCCCCCTAGGTCATAAGCCCCCCCGGTCAAGAGCCCCCCCGGTCATGAGCCCCCTGTTTTTAAATCCTTATTTACCTATATTATTTAATCCTTATTGACACTTTTGTAGTTCATTACTGATTAAACATAAAATATTTGTTTATAGGGGGGCGTGCCGCCCCCCGAACCCCCCTGCCAGGTCATTAAACAATCATTAAGTGTGCAGTACAACAATCTAGCGGATACAACAAACTACATTAGCAACTCTCAGTTATTTCTATCTAAGTAGTTCTTCATTTGTTTAACTAGGTAAATAAGGATTAAAAAAATATGGAGGGGGGGCTCGTGACCGAGGGGGCTCATGACGGGGGGCTCATGACCGTGGGGCTCATGACCGGGGGGCTCATGACGGGGGGGGGGGGGGGGGGGGGGGGGGGGGGGCTCATGACCGGGGGGGCTCTTGACCGTACCCCGTGTAAACCATATTATTGAATTAATAATAATTTTATCATGAAGATTTATGTTACTGTTCTAAGAAAATAATTACTGTATTTAATAATAAAGAGTAGACTAAATCTACATGGCGTCATGCTATTTATGTTTTTGGATAAAAAAAAACTATCTATAAATTGAAGTAAATCAAGTGTTACTTTGAACTACACACCCCACAAATTCTTAGACAATTTAATATTTTTGAAATGTTATCTAAAGAACTCTTCCTAGCCTATATAGTATATACTAATAACTTATAAGTTATTAGGTACTATTATTTTTTTGAATAAAATATACTTTTTAAATTTCAGAGAACCTTGTCATAATTTAACGAAGATCTTCTATATCATCTCTGAAATTAAAAAAGTTTATTTTATTAAAAATTAAATAATAACTTTAAACGAATTACTTTGATAACTCATTTAATAAAAATAATGAATTATGACACTGTACTGTGTATAGCTAGCCTAGCTATAAATTTTCTACATACCTAGTAGTGAGCAATTAGTTTCAAATTGGTAACCTTTTCAGCTAATCTAGCTTAGTTTTGACTACCATGAAAACCCGCCCATGACCGCACCCACCAGGTGAGACCCGGCAGACGTACAGATCCTAGGTCAGCAATGGTGCGAAATATTGTGATACTATTTAAAATCGGTAACTTTTTCAGCTAGGCTGACCCCCCTGGGCTCCCGGTCTAGTCTTCAGTGTCTTGTAGGTACAGTTCTGGGTGTAACCGAGACATGTGGCAATGAATAATGTTGTAAAGCGGGCTTTGCAGAGAGCAGGACTCCATCAGTACTAAAAAAATGGAGCCTTCTGGCCAGATGGTATTACTGGCTTTCATTACATGAATGGAAAGAGTCTGATTTGGGATTGCATGTCTGTTGACACATTTGCCGAGACACACCTCGATGATTCCGAAGTTGAGGCCGGATCAACTTCCGGGGGCTGCGGAGAACCGTTATCGTCAGAAATACTCTGCCCTTGGTGATGCTTAAATATTTTAGCCCATTGCTATTGAGACCGAAAGAGTGTACATCAGTACCACCTCCTCAATAATGAAGTCCATAGGTAGACAACTAGACGCCTTGTTGAGACAACGAACGATCCAAGGGAGACTGCATTGTTCCAACAGCAAATGGCTATCGCCATTAAGAGAAAAATGCCTTCAGCATCCTCTCAGCCGCGAAAGAGAAGTTTTAGAGGGTCGGATCCACACCTTCAAGGAACTCAACCCCTCACTTGCAAGTTCTGGAGGAATTTCCTCTATTGTACAGATTTCTCTCCCTTCTTGTTTTTAATGGACAAATATTTTTTTTAACAAAAAAATAGTGTTTTTGCAAGCAAATCTGGCTATTTCAGCAATCAAATTGCTCCCTACGATAAAATTCCCTTTTACCATACCTCGATTTCTTTCTATTCAACTACAGCAGAAATGAAAGCAGTATTTAAATTTTAGATGCAAAATATTGGACGATCATGTATATTGTTAACGTTTATTTAATCATGATGTATTTGTTTCAAAGTTTAATTTGAATATTCAGCTTTATATGTATAAACATTCTTAAAAATTTGTGTTTTATATTTTGCTTGGGCCCCGAACTGTTGTAATTTGGATTATGTTTTGTCTATTTACATTTTCACTATAGCCATCAATTTTTCAACGCTCCTTGTGGTTCTAGAGGATAAAACTAGGGTTTTAACCTTAAACTATGAAGTTCAGTAGCCTTCATCGCAGTTTTCATTCAAATTCACCTCTTCATTCTCCTCTTCTATCCGTAAGTTCACACATAGGTGGCTTTCCCCCTTTATCGTCTTATTTCATTGTAAGCGACTGAATTCACGGAGTAGCTTTTAGGCATCTATGAGAGCTTTGTCACCGACTGTTTGTAGGTTCTTTTTTTTATCGAGAAGCCAGCTTTCTTTCTCACAGCTTCTTCAAGTATCTTGTATTGGGCTTTCTTTTGACTTTATTCGTTTAGAGCCGTTGGTTCAGAAAACAGACGTTAAGCCCCATACTAAATAAATTATCATCTATCACATACGGGGGTTTCTTTTCCTGGGCTTAATAATTGCCCTGTGCCCAACTATTGTCCTGGACCCAATTATTTGCGGGCCCCGATTGTCAATGCACCGTTCTTTTCATAACGTATCCTATTTTTATAGCTCTTCCATATGAAGATTATGTAGCTTTCCTAAATTTTTTTTTTTTGGTCCACCCTAGTGTATGTATTTGCCACCGACCGTTCTCGTCTATCGTCGATTGTGCTGATCAATCAGTGGATTCTTAATTAGTGCAACCAGCGATCGATCGTTGCGCGTTCGAGGTATATTGATGACAGCCTTGACAATAATTATTTATACTTAGGTTAGTGGACTGGGGGCAATTCCGTCCTTCCCATGCTGAGTTCGACAATGACAAAATATAATATTACTGTTTTTACTGTTCAATAAAGCAACCTAAGTAAAGATAAAGTATTTATTTTACACTTACCGAAACCACTAAGGGTGATAAGCCTTCATGAGCCTCCAACCGGACCGGTAACCTAACCTTATGTAATAAAATTTAATGCTGCCTTCAATGTTCATTGAACGTTCATTGATAGAATGGTTGCGGTAACGATGGATTTATAGATGCGTAACGCTAATGGTGGGTTGAATATTAGTGATAAAATTGTTGAATGAATGTTCTTAATGATTAAAATGTAATGGAATTAACTGTGCAATGAAATAGAACAGAAATTTCTTCACGAAATCTTTGGTAATTCAGAATAAAATCTTTTGTTTGAAAACTAATTGCACAAAAAGGTAAAAATGCCAGAATTAATAATATGCTCAAGTCAAGAATTTATCCACTATGTTATTTTACCTATTTACAATTTTAAAATGCATAACTCTACAAGTTTACATAGTAATATAAGAGGTAATATTATTCCTAATTAACTCTGTACTATAGGAGGAGAAGTAGGAGAGGCGGGTGTAGGTCATTGCCCCCCCCGGTCAAGAGCCCCCCAGGTCATGAGCCCCACCGGTCAAGAGCCCCACCGGTCAAGAGCCCCACCGGTCAAGAGTCCCCCGGTCATGAGCTCCCTAGGTCATAAGCCCCCCCGGTCATGAGCCCCCCCCGTCACGAGCCCCCCTGTTTTTAAATCCTTATTTACCTATATTATTTAATCCTTATTGACACTTTTGTAGTTCATTACTGATTAGACATAAAATATATGTATATCGGGGGCGTGCCACCCTCCGAACCCCCTTGCCAGGTCATTAAACAAACATGAAGTGTGCAGTACAACAAACTAGCGGATACAACAAACTTCATTAGCAACTCTGAGTTATTTCTATCTAAGTAGTTCTTCATTTGTTTAACTAGGTAAATAAGGATTAAAATAAACAGGGGGGGGGGCTCATGACCGGGGGAGGGGGGCTCGTGACGGGAGGGGGGCTCGTGACCGGAGGGGGGCCCGGCCGGACGGGGGGCTCATGACCGGAGGGGTCTCTTGACCGGGGAAGGGAGGGGGGCTCCTGACCGGGGGGGCTCTTGACCATACCCCGGAGAGGCAGGGGGGGGATTTTTATATTGTCTCCAGCCTCTATAACTAATAAGTAATAGCTGATTGTTGTTGTGCATTTAACTCTTAAATGGTGAATTTATTTTCCTAAAATTCAGTGCAGGTAGTCATTTGATTGTATCCTTGGCATGAATCACTAAAATTTCATGAAATTAGTTTTTTTCCTTTTATATCTAACTCTTTTCAATAAAGAATAGTTTTTATCTATTTCACTAAATAGCTAAGCCTAATTTCTTTCAACAGATTTATAGGAAAATAAATGAAAATAGTGTGAATCCATAAATATACTCTATTTCTCTACTAAAGAGGTATCAACATGAAATTTTACTCAGCATGTGGTTGGTGTTACACATTCTACGCCAAAATTAAAAAACCCTTTGACCAATTATATCATTAACTAATACAAATTAGCAGTGAAAAAATTTGTTTGAAACATGAACAACTTCATTTACTCTCAGTACACCTCAGAAGTTCAATGCATTATTACCGGCAATGATAATATAAGGATACTAATTAGGTATCTTGAGCGTTATTTTAGGTCACATTACTTTGTAAGTAACTGTATTTACAAAGAGTAACTTTCATAACCATTTGGTGGTAATAGGTGACTTATTCACCTCAATTAGATACCACAATCTGAATAAATCAAAAAGAAGGGGAAAGACTGATTATCACAGATTCATTATATCGAAAATTGAGATGAAAAGGTCTAATTTAAATTAAATGCAATTATTTATTCTAGATAAATTTTCATTCTTGTAAGTAAATTTTGAATATGAAAATTAATTTTTACCTCGATGAAGAAGTGATATGCACTATATTTATTGATACTTTTAAATTCGTGCTTATTTTCATGATCATGAAAGATTAGTCGAAAATTTATTCACTTTATTCAAATTTTCTAATACTGCAAACTTTTATATCAGTTTGACATAGAATCCCATAACGGCTTCTCCTGAAAGCTGTTAGAGGTGAACAGACGGATGAGAAACACAAAGAGCTTCTATAGGTTCCTGGATGTAGAAATTACATTTATTCTTATATCATGTTTATATATTAATTTGGAAAACGTAACCTTCAATTTTTTTTTGGTTCTGTACTGTAGGATTGAAATGTTTAATTGAAAAGTATTATATCTAATCATCTAGGCTATATACATTAACTATTTTTCTATCTGACTACTTCCTCGAAGTCCCTTGTATCTCTTTTTCCATTTCATCTATTTGAGTCAGAGTAGAATTCAGAATCTATGATTCAGATAATAACTAATGTTTTGCGTTGGAATTATATGACTGGACTAGAAAATGAATGAGTATCAATTCACAAACAGTGAATTAGAGATTCTCAGCGAAGTTAATTAAGCAAAGAAAATATATTAAATACTTTGAATAAGATATATTTGTTACTTTTTCTTTTTTAATATTGTGAAGAAAAGCTGTATATATAAATTACCTTAAATTATTTTTAGGGTATCCATAATAATTAATTTATGAAGATATTAAAACAACCCTTTCTACACTACTATAAAGCGGGAGCAGCAATGACTCCCTTTATTAAAGGTTCCTCTACAATGATCATAGGTACGACTGTGTATTCAATTTAGAAGTTGAAAACTTCTAAAATTTAATTTGCCTGACTGTTTATATTGAATGGCGGGTTAGTGTAATATAAGCTGATAGATATTAAATCCAAGGAAGCCAAATATTTTTCGTGTTATGCCAAACGCAATTTAGTTATAAGGTTTTAATTTTTTATGAAAAAATTATGAGTGGAAATATATTTTGAAGATGAAAATCAATTAAGTCATAGATTCTATTCTTTCCATCAAAATTTGATATACAATGAAATCGGTCGCTGCCCGTTAGTAGTTTTAGGTAACCACTCAATTAGCGTATCTTGAATTCACTGTTTCTCAGCTACACTTAATCGAAAAATAAGAAAAAATTACATAGCTCATCGGAATTTAAAATGAATATACATTTCATCAAAAGCAACATGATATTAAGTTTATATAAATACGACAAAATATAATTTTCTCCATCTTCAAAAATATTCAACAAATTCTATATCTATATCTATCTATATAGTCATTTACTATTCACTAATTGGCATCTTTTTTCTTACTACATGTGGGAGGTGCTTATGTTATGCAACCTTGTCAAATCTCAAAATATTGACTGAAAACTCCACGGTTTTTGCTAATAAAATTCAAAGTGACCTCGTTTATTCTTTCCCCCATAATACCTCTTCTTGTGCCACCGTGGATGCATTTTACTAAAAAAAATATTGATATTAAGCGACTTGGAGATACTTTTAAACACCGCTTTTATAACCAAAATTATAACTTATTCTTATTACAAATTGTACATAATAAGATGGTCAAATTTTTATAAAAATATAACTCCTTAATAATTCATTCTCTATGAGTTCAAATTAAAGAAAATGTTTAGAGGCCACGACTTAGCTAAATAAATATGAAAGCTCTGTGATGAAATTTCAATGAATAATTTAAAATGTGACCATATATTAACTCTCACTCAGTATATATAGATGAGTAATTAGTTCACTCGAGTAAAGAAGGACCTGATCGAGTTATGAAATGCACTGCGGAGTTATGAAGTATTTTCAAATTTGTTTCAATTATAGAAAATGATATACGTCATGAATTTCGTCCTAGTTCTCACTCAAAGACCGTAATTTTCTCCAAGATTTTAATCATAGAAAAGAATCAGTGTCTCTGAGCTATGAAGTGGCTCTGAGTTATGAAGAAACAAAAATTAAATAACTCAGGAGTTTCACTGTATTTTTATAAGACGAAAACAGACGGCAGAAAATATGAGACAAATAACAGCTTTTCCATAACTTTTTACACGCATCGAACACACATAGTTTTTATATCTAGATTTACGCATAGTTTTCTTAGAAAAATATCTATCTATCGATTTCGTTACTATTTTTCTATGTATTAAATTATATATTGATTCGACATCTAAAATAGAAGGGGATTTATGATGTCGATTTCAGGGTTTATTCATGTATCGATTCGATTAAAATTAATTAATAAATTTAGATATCCGCTGTCCCAGCTTTGAATTCGACATAAGAAGATATCGAATTGATAGACCGATGTTTATAGGGCAGATTTATTATGTTATTTTTATTGTAGTAGTTTCTAGAAGGAAATTCAGTATCGAAACTTCTGTTACATTATTTCTAGTTCGAATGTAGATACCGTTTAATGGCTATAATTCTGTCTAACTTCTTATAGCTTGATCCCATTTTCAAAAATTATAACTACTTCTTCATTCAATCTTTTCCTGTTTCAGAAATTCCTTCTGCCATATGCACACCAAGTGACAGGCTAGATTGCGATAGTTCTTCTGATGCGGGACTAAGCACTTCAGGGAAAGGTAAGCCCCCTAGTCAATACTAGTCAATTTCTATAACTCGTTAATTAAATAGTTGGTAGATTTAGTTTAATGGTAAAGCCATGATGGTTTGTCAAAAAATCGCTTAACATAATCGCTGTATTCTATCACAGGTTTGTTGTAATACATTTTCATTCTTATTTTACCGTCAAACAAGTGTACTAATGAAAATAAAATATAAACAATTTTTAATGTAAATAATTGTTTATACTTTATTCAAATATGATCAAAGATTATTTATACTTTAACTACGACAACAAAGTGTAAGTATTCACACCTGCCGAAACAAGACTCCTTGTTCTACATTTTACACGTATCCATGCTGACGCGGGATTAGAGCCGAATGTCGCTAGAATGTAATAATACAATTTGAAAACCGCATAAATTTATTTCTTCTTGATGGTTACTTCAAATGTAGTGAAATAACGTATTGTATATAGTCGATCAATTCTAACTTGCATGTACTATAACCTCAAATAATTTTAATCCCTTCACAAATAAATAAATGTATACAGATGTGATACCACTGTACAGATAAAAAAAAATAATCTCTGTACAAATGAAAATGCGTTAGTAAAACAGTTATATAATAAAATAATTTATGATTAGATCTAACTCTAATCTTTAGTATCACAGAATATAGAAAACAGGAAGTTACTTTATCTCAATCCTGATAGTCTGTACTATGGGTAAATAATGAATATTCTTCAAATAGGCCTAAGGGATGGTTTGACTGTGCACAACGTTTTAGAACCAGTACACTAATACCTACATAATACTAAAATACTCAAAATTAAATACATTATTCTAATATACTGACCTCTGTTCAATGAAATCACTATAAGAATATTACACATTATATTCACGATGGCGTAATACAATCATATAGATGGAGCGAAATTATAGCCGATAATTTGTCATCATTAACCAAAAATTTTAAATGTTAGTATTAAAAACCTTGAGGTTCTTTTCTTGTAAACCATCTATTATATATCTGTTCACTTATGTTAAAAACTATGTTAGAAACATTAGATATATATTTTAATTCACATATTTCATTATTCATTTAAATTGATATGATTTTGTTGTTCGAATTTTTTAAATATATATTTTTCTTACATATTTGAAATTTCCAGTCTATAAATAATTTCCTTTGAAAAATGTATATTGTATATACAATTATACATATCTATAAAGTATTTGATATAAACAGTTTAAAAATCGGTTGCCGGCTAGGCTGGCCAAAAGATATCTGGCCAACCGTCATTTGACCAGAAAACGGATTAATTTGGTCGACAGATATTTTGTTTGCGATTTATTTTTTGTAAAATTTATATCTTTAATACAAACTATTTTGTTTTGAAACTATTTAGTTTGAACATTTATCACAACTGTATATCAAAAGTAGTTAAAGTATGATATCAAGTAACACGTGGTGAATTTTCCGTTAGTTTCATATTCAGCTTATAGCTACATGGTGGATTAGGATGGAGAAGAAACAACATCTTTTCTGTTCAGTATTGGATGAGTCTTTGTAGTGATACAGTTAGTCTGTTAAATATATTTCTCTTATATAAAGTGGTAAAGTGAGAACAACAAAAAATACAAGGTAAGCTTCCATTAAATTATATATAGGTAAATAGTTGTGATTTATATTGTATTATCGGGGAATTTAATGTGACTACACCGTGGAATAATAAAAGTTTCAATTACACGAAGATGTAATATTATGGTAATACAACAATTTATCTTTTCGATATCATCTATAATCTATATTCAGGAGATTTACGTATGTACAGTTGTACACAAAAATTCATTAATCAAAACACGTGGGTTTTAATGTCTAAGACTCGTTCTTGTACACTGAGTTTCACGTCAGCCCAAGTCATGGCAGACGAGATTTTTAATAAATCAAGACATTGGAGATCCTGAATGGGTTCCACATAAGTAATATATTCCGAATAGGCTCGTCATAAAAATAAGGAGAAATATCATTTACACTAAGTTTGGAAGGGTTAAAGTCTGACCATTATATAATGTGCAAAGAAATTCATCAAATAATTACACTTGTATAACATTTCACATGAATTTTTGTTATTTAATGGGTTTTCTTTCCTTTTCTCACATTTTAACTTTTTTTATTTGAGAGAAATTTCAGTTACTTACCCCAGAATTCAATATTTCTGTTTTGTGTTCGATTAACAATGAGTATGTTTTAATTCTGTGTAACATGACGTCATCACCGTTAACGAAACATCATTACGGCTGAAATATAGATGGAAATATCATTAATTTACATTTGTAAAGTTTTTATTACTATAGGATAGTAAATATATAAAGACATCTTTAATTTTTTTCAAATACTAAGACCCTAACTTTAGTTCCTAGTTTGCTCTTTTGATGACGTCACATACACAAAACAGCTCGATTACCAAAACGTGTTTTACAGTTTATACTAGGATTGGAACATGCATGTGGGTGACTCCATAGAGGTATGCAAACCCCACCTAACTCTCCTATAACCATTCAGTACTTGGTTCGAAGCTTCGATAAACAGTTGGCTTAAAACCGTGTGACCCGCGTGTATTGGAATTATTGCGTCACTAAGTTGAAATTGATTTTGTGTTTAAACTAGTTTCTCTACGAGGAAGATATATCAAATCTAAAAAGGGAATTTAACTGTCAGCACTTACAATAGTATGTATCTTATATAGCGTGAGTTTTTCAGTTTTATATATATATATATAAACTTCACAACCTGATTTTTCTTGTTAGATATAGAGTATTGTAGCTGTACTTCAATGTAACATAAATATATTGATTATCACGGTACGATAATCATTGTGAAATATTTCCTATTCCCTCCCACTAGGAGATTGGAATGGAATATGAATGTGTTTATTAATCTAATATATTACTGGTAAGTATGTTTCATAAGTATTCCCATATGATGTTTATATTAAACCTAGACATTCTGTATAGTTAGGTTTTTCATCACATTTACGATCAAGTAATATAGTATAAATGTAGTCTGTTAATCTTCATTTGAAATTACTACCTCTCCTGTGAGCAGCCTGCACGACGCACGTGAAGGCAGTACGGGACCGAATTTCCAGTCCTCAAAAGGCCTCCCAACACCTTGTCCTTTTCGGAGGACGCAACCAGGATGTCGCCATTGCCAAAGCCTACATCACAGCACTACACAGACACCAAAGCATTTTTTCCATGGGGAATTTGAACCAACATATCTCATCTTGCTCCTCCTTTTACTCTCCGTTGACTACTGGAACATTTAGTCAGACGTTAGGTAACCAGCAGAGGTCATACATCAGCCTCAGTAGACTTTGCTAGCTATAGTTTTAGATACTATAGCCAATTCTTCTTCGTAAATACTTTATTTGGCTAAAATTATGTATGCCCCTTATACATGTGTAATTAGGCAATTAGTATGGTTGTTGATGTCCAGAATACAGATATTATTCTGTTATTTCATCAAACCGTGGAACAACAGTTAGCATATAATTGTAAAATAACCGAAATGTTTTGTAGTTCCATATTGCTGTAGGAAAGCAACGACAACCTACAATTTATTTATATTTACCCTCACTTTCCATAGTCTAGTGTTTCAAAAATTTAAGTTCTGCGATTACAGCGCCCTAATTTGAGAGCTAATGCAAATTTACAATGATTCCGTAGCAAGAAAACTTTTAAACTATTATCTTCCTTCGTTTCAACTTTACATATATGGATTATTTATATTGCAGGAATACTAATTTTATTTTCGTCGGTGTGGGTTTTTTCTGGAGAGGGAGTTGTCTGTGTGGGCTTTTGTCGGTGAGGGCTTTTGTCGGTGAGGGCTTTTGTCGGTGTAGGCTTTTGTCGGTGTAGGCTTTTGTCGGTGTGGGCTTTTGTCGGTGTGGGCTTTTGTCGTTTGGGCTTTTGTCGTTTGGGCTTTTGACGCTAGGGATTTTGTCGCGTGGGCTTTTGTCATCCTTTCAAATTATATTTGTCCCTACACTTACAACTTTTAGACGGAAAAATCTATGAATCAGCATGGAATATAAAGTCAACCCCTTTTAGAAGTATATGAAACATACTTTTCAGGCATTAGAAGAACACTCCAACACACTCTAAAAAAAATAGTAGAGTAACTTATTACAAATTAAGTTAAGATACAATACTTTTCTTTCATTCATACTACTTAATAATTATAACAATATGAATAATTAAAAGTATTTACTTTTTCAGGATTTAAAATCAGCAAAAGAAAATTTATCAAGAAATCCTATTTATCTGAAGCATGGATTTGAAGATAAATCAAGAATCTCTGTATGGCTTCAGTTTGTTAGCCAAAAGATTTAGTCAAGAACCTTTCTTTTTGGGGGTTAATGGTATTTCAGGAGAACCAATTATTGGAAGGTCATGGAAGTTTCATTCTGACCCGGCATTGTGTGCTAATGAAGTGTGTGACGGTAATAGTCTGGAAGATATTGTAATATATATCCTACATGTTAGGCAATACCACTATAGCGGTAACTTTCTACCAAAAGAAAGTTTCGATATAGTACATAAAGTGATATCGAGAGTTTTTGAACGAATTGCTTCTGAAATCGTTCCTGAAAACCCAATAGATTTGGATACTGCAATGGCCGCTTATAACTTGATAACGGTATTTAGAGAAATTATTAAAAATTCCTATTCTATTTTTTATCGTATCAATTCTACTGATGAGCTTCAAGAAAATTACACTTCACTCGATAGATTTCACTCAATGTTGTGCAGAGATTTCACGCACGGGTATGACAATATAAATCCCGCAATGGAAACCCTTTCTGCCAGTTGTTCAAACCTCAAACACAGTCTCATGGATGCCATTAGAATCACTAAGCACAATGATTTGAAAACCTTGAGTACTGAAATCGTAACACACTCAAATGAAAAGACATTTTTTGACATCAATAATGGTGATATTGACGATCCATTTTTCAAAGAACCGTTAAGAGAGGTGTTATTTTTAGAGGATAATGTAGATATCTCAGAATATTATAATTCTATTGATATTGAATTTGATGCATTACAAAGGGAACTTTCCAATAAAGCTAAAGATTTGAAAACTTTCAAAAGTCGTTCTGAAAATTTCATAATTAATAGCCATACTTTGAATAACTATAAGAAACTAGAAAAATTGTGTAGAAATACGGAAATCAGTGTGTCTGAAAATATGAAGAAGTTCAACAAGATCACGAAAGATTTTACGATTCATTATTGGAAGAGAAGATCAAACAAAACTGAACTGAATGAATGCATTTTGTTCAAACCTGAAGAAACTCAGTTTATATTCCAGTTTACGATTCTAGTATTGGAATATTTGAAAAACATTCCTAAAGGCAGTCCAGAACATGAACAATTGCTTCAAGAAAATTTTACTGAATATGGTAATATTCTAAATTCTCTCCGGTTCTTGGAAATTGACGATGCAATCACTTTGAAAACTTCTGCCATCCTCTCCAAAACTTTGGATGAACTGGTAACAGAGCCATCAGTTCAATGTTTTATTCAAAGAATGCCTGCAAAAATAATGCTTATGACAAGTAGAATCACAAATTATATAGGAATGGTGAGGAAAAACCAAGAGTATGTCTCTCTATTAGAAAATCCTAATGTTCTTAAATACTCTCTAACAAACGTGAATTCCATTGAAAATGTTAATCAAATATACAAGATTAGGATAGATAAAGTGGACTGCAATTCTTAGTAACAGTGCACCTCTAGATAACTGTAACCAGTTCTACAACCAAGATGTATGTCCAGTTTGTCTCTGCGAACAGCAGAAAAATGATTCCTGTTTACTGTTATGTAAACACTCCATGTGTTCTTCTTGCACCAAAAATATCATCGAAAGGAATCAAATGTAAGTTGAATCATATCTCTTTCTTTGCCTCTATTTTAACAATAAATATTTCATATGACTCATTTTGATATCTGAGGATCAGTTCTCGTATTCAGTATCTATATTTCGTACATCAACAATATTATGTTTATATTTTTCTTATTCATTTCTTTCTTTTCCCCAGAACTCTCTGTCCGGTTTGCCGGTATCCATTATGCGAATATTTATCAAGTGGAAAATTGGAAGAAATATTCATATCTCTCCGTCAGTAATTGCCAGTTGCATGTGAACATCTATAAGTAGTATCAAAGATTATTGTATGCTTCTATTGTTAATCGATCATTAATTTAAATATTAGCTTATTTGTTAGAATGATTCAAATTACATTTTGAAGTAAATTAAGGTTACATGTATTATAGGTAGGTTCGTGTTTAATGTAGGTTCGTGTTTGTAATTTATTGTTATTTCACGAATATTTTTCATTTTTTAGATAAGAACTCAAGATACCAACTTCCATTACTCTTTTGCTCCATTTATCAACTGTTTGGTAACTAAATGAATCACTATTTTCAGCAGTTCACTTTATAACGAAGGTAATAAGTAATGTATGTTATCACGAAATTATTACTCTTCACATTATTACCACAAATTATTTGAACTATTATGTTACTAATTGGTAATTTGTAAATATTTTCTGACTTCTGTTTATTGGTTGTACTTTAGGTTTCATTTTTATAATTTATAATTGTTTTTTTATTTTAGATAGTATGACACATTCATGGGATAATTATTTCTAATACATTTCTAATCATTATTGGTGATTTCCAAAATATAATATGTCAATGGTTATATTATTTTGAATGTTATATTAATATGTGGAAATTATTACAATTAAATTATGACCATAAAATTGTAAAGTACAATTTTACTGATTGATAATTTTTAGGGTTGGAACAATATGCTTTCTAAATTTTAAATCTAAGAATATTATACGTAGACGAAACAAAATGAAATGGTGTCGAATACTCTAATATTGAAAAATGCTTCAATGTTGTTCAATTTTATAATATTTTCAGGATCTATGATTTTAAAAGCATATCATCACAACCTTAATAATTTGTAAATATTTCCCGACTTCAGTTTTTTATCAGCACTTTAGGTTTTTATTTGTATAATTTAGGATTGTTTTTCATTTTAATCTGTATGACACATTTTTGGGAATATTATCAACTACACATTACAAATAATTGTTGTTGATTTCCAAAATATATTATTTCAATTGTGTATTTTAGTAGGATGACATATAATGTAGATATTATTAAGTCTTTAGAATTCATTGGTATTTTTTTATAAAATGTTTTATTTTCTATCTCATTAAATTATTTAGTCGCACTGTAACCAGTAACCAAGTACTTCACACTAGGTGCATTATAATTGTCTAGTTTTATTTTACCGATCGTGTCTTTATTACAGCATTAGCTTTTGTTTCATTGTGAAAAAATACCAATTTGTAAAACTAATTAATTACCTTTTTGATTAGTACCTTAGTAATTTTATAATTATAGTTGTTTGTTAATTTCTCCTGTTTTTTACTCAACCTATTTATACTACGTAATTTTAACTTATATACAGAATAATAATAAAAATGATATTTTAGTAATTTAAAAAATTTCAGTTGATTAAGCCATAATCTATAATTGATTATTTTGATTGTTTTTCATATTAGAAAACTATATTTTGTTTAAAATGATTATAGTTTAACTGGAAATACTTTAGCAAATTATATATATTCCTTATTAGAATTCTTCTATTGTTGATTTTTCACGCTTTAACATGATTTAGCCGTTCTGATTGGTTAATCAGTGGAGTATTGCCATATAACTGTTTTTTAATGGTAATATGGATGTTTTATGACTGTATGTTGATTTCAAACATGAATTTAGACTACCTCAATTGATTGTATATAGGTTTTCTTTAAATAATAGTGCCAAATATGTTATATGCTAACATACAAGTCAAATTACATAAATAAATAAACTATTTAATAGAGAATTTGATGACTCACACGTTTCCATTGCTATAACAGTGAATTTGTTACATTAATACAGAGAAAACATTTAAAGTCTAAAAATAATTTAAGTATGAACAAAAAGTGGAGTAAGTCACGAAAAGTCACACTAGAGACATGCATTTCTGACTCTTTGACGAATTTTAGCACGAACTCTTATATAAAAGTTGAATTTCTCTGTTGTTTTGAATTGAACAATCTTGAAAAGTTGATAGTTTATGTAAATGGAGCTGGTGAGCAGGCATATGTAATCAGATATTCCTGAAACTTAGTATTTAATTAGATATTTAACTTTTCATACTTTCACTTCAATGATTATATTGATTAATCACGCGGAATTAAATTCAGAGCGATTTTCTCAATTGTTTCTGTATATCAGGGGGCAAGATAATTGCAATTTATGTACTTTATCCTCCTTAATTGAATTATTACATCGAGAACTCTCAAAAGTCTTGAACTTTCACTTAATATTGAGTTTTCCTTTTGGCGCAAAAGAGGAATGTGTTATTCCCGCGCATTATCAGATTATCTTTAATTAAAGGTCCTCTCCAGGCTCCGGGAAAAAAATGAGTTTATTACATAATATTACAGAACTAAGGTCTACGATCATTATTCCGCAAACCGCATACAATTTGGTTCAGTATGTATTTTATTATTTGCTTTTAAAGTTTTTTAGTACTCTGTGAGCAACAATCGAGCGAATAATCTCCAACCTGACGCTGAGAAAGAAGATTGTACACTCATTGTTATGATTGTAAATTTAGATTTTTAAACAAACAAAACGTTTTTGGCTCTCTATTAAGATATTAATTGTTTCTAAAAGTATATAAACGTTTCTATAATAAGTTTATCCAAATTTAAACCTTTAAACGAATAATGAACAGATTTAATAAACCAAATACCTAGTTGACAATCAAAACAAATGGTGTACATTCTTCTTCTTTAGACTGAAACTTAGAAAGTCGGAAGTAAAGTAGGTTTTGTAGAGTTTGGATTATAAAAATCTTTAAAAGCATATAAAGTTAAAAATATGCTATCAAATTTTATGGGGTTTGCAGTAAAATAATAAGAAACATTAGCCTCGTTGATTTAGGCAATAAAAAAATTTGCTTGGAGGGGACCTTTAATACAGCAATGTCAAAATTTGTTAGCGGTAGAGGTATATTTATTTATACTTCTGTATGTCTGTTGTTGATAATTAATGGTTGTTAAAATAATTCTTTTCATATTAAAACTCAAATATAATGCAATGGAGATGCTCTTGATAGATTACTAATCATTTTTATGTAAAATAAAATTTATATTTTGTGAGCTAGTTTCTCACATCCGGGATTCCGGGTTATAGAATATTTTAACGTCTGCAATATTGGAAACTTAGTGCCGATATTAAAGCGATACTGGAAAAAAAAAAAAATGCCTATTTTGATGTGAAACAGTGAAAGACCTAAAGTGGTTATTTCTGTATAAGGTGGGTAATCTGTAATTGTATATGTGTGTAAGTATTTGAATTTATTCAGAATCGTTTATTAGATTTTTGTTACCTGCCTAACTAGGTTGTTAGAGTTATTTAAGATAAAGGTCCAAGTGTTAGGTAACAGTTAGTGTAAATTTGTGAGGATCTTAAATGATAAATCTATCACTATGATCTATCCTATGGACCAATCGTGGTTACTTTAGTCTGTAGTTATTAAGTTTGTATACAAACCTAACTATTACACCTAAACATCTAATCACAATAGTTCATTAGTCATTACCTACTTTATGTTTACTGTTTAGGAACAGCAGAGTATAAGTTTTCATATCTGTCGACTGTCAGTGTCATGAGTGTCATCTGACTTATTTATATTAGTATCACTGATTCACTGATGAAATTAAAATCTAGCTAATACTTAATAAGTTACATTTTATCACAATGGTTTTAATTACAATAGTATAGGTTTAAGAATAAAAAATAATTCTTTGATTTTTTTGTCCTTTGGTTTGAAGCAACTAATATAATTTTTGTTGTTCAAATTTTAATGTAGCTATCATATTCTCTTTGCAGAGTCTACAACTACATGATTCAACTCGGCTATGGAAATTGCTGCTGTTGTCATTTTCATCTCCCCAATGAAAAATGCTTAGTAGCTAAATGTGTGCATCAAGCTGAATCCTAAGAAAAATGGAACTAGTGATTCTGCTGCGGAAAACATTTGTTCTAAAAGTGAAAAAGGTGAGATATCTCCCCGCAAATATTTTCAAACTCTTGAGAAATAGAACTTGGCAGTTAGTTGAAGACTAATTTAAATTAGCTTCTCTGATTCAGTGTTGCTCCTTTAATATATCAAATTTGAAATATGCAAATTAATGATATGAGACTAACTACAAAGTAAATCCAGTTATTAGGAGAGGAATATGACAAAATGTTATATATATAATTTGTGGCCTTCTATAATCTAGATGGGGAGTTTGAAGATCAAAAACCATCCACCAGCAATGAAGGAGAAGTGCAAATTCTAAAAATGCACCCTTGTTGCTAAATTACGGTCCCATAATTGTGAGTAGTTATCTAAATATCCTTTCAAAAAATGCCTATAGCTACCTACTAAGTGTTTTCAACATTATTTCTAGTTAAATAAAGCTAATTGTATACCATTTTCAGATGGAGAGGGAGAGGGAGAGCCCAGATGTTCAAGAAATGGTGCAAATGAGACATGAAGTGGAACAGGAGACATGAAATGGAACAGGAGACATGAAATGGAACAGGAGACATGAAATGGAACAGGAGACATGAAATGGAACAGGAGACATGAAATGGAACAGGAGACATGAAATGGAACAGGAGACATGAAATGGAACAGGAGACATGAAATGGAACAGGAGACATGAAATGGAACAGGAGACATGAAGTGGAACAGGAGACATGAAGTGGAACAGGAGACATGAAGTGGAACAGGAGACATGAAGTGGAACAGGAGACATGAAGTGGAACAGGAGACATGAAGTGGAACAGGAGACATGAAGTGGAACAGGAGACATGAAGTGGAACAGGAGACATGAAGTGGAACAGGAGACATGAAGTGGAACAGGAGACATGAAGTGGAACAGGAGACATGAAGTGGAACAGGAGACATGAAGTGGAACAGGAGACATGAAGTGGAACAGGAGACATGAAGTGGAACAGGAGACATGAAGTGGAACAGGAGACATGAAGTGGAACAGGAGACATGAAGTGGAACAGGAGACATGAAGTGGAACAGGAGACATGAAGTGGAACAGGAGACATGAAGTGGAACAGGAGACATGAAGTGGAACAGGAGACATGAAGTGGAACAGGAGACATGAAGTGGAACAGGAGACATGAAGTGGAACAGGAGTGTGACGTTGTTAGTTTACTAACGTCTCAGTGTATGGGCTCTAAGTGATAGGATCCTACTCTTATAGTATTTTCAGATCCCTTTCTCTTTATATATCTCTTTCTACTAAATACTCATGGTACCATGCCCTAGAACCACCTTGCCACTATGGTTCCGACCTCAGGCCTCTGGTCCAAGCTTAACTGTATTTAAGGGTAATAATGGTAAAGTAATTAACACTTAAAGAGTATATATTCATTAGTCAAGCAAGGGTTAATACAAATAATATCTCCACTAGAACGCTCGCAAGTTAAGGGCTCAATAACTACGAACAGGAGATAAGGTGTGTAGCTCACGAGAGCGAATCGGTAACTCGATGTCTACCTACGAACTAACTCGTTCATTCTACAAAGCTTACATTTATAGTGACATACTAATGACGTACTAACTATATCAAATCATTACATCACATATCTCCCCCTTCCATTTAAATTGAAAATGATTTTTAAAATATTTATTTCAAAACTTCATTTTCAATTAAACAATTCTAAAATTTAAAAACATAAATCCCATTTTAATCAATCCTAAAATTCAAAACATTAAAACTCAAATTGAAAAATTCTGAAATTCAAATTGAACAATCATAAACATCAAACCTATAACTGCAAGAATTTTAAACATTTATTAATGGTTTAATTCTATTTCTAATAATTCCTTTCTTCCCCTCTTTTTATTTCTGAATGTCGATATAAAATAGAATCTTCAGAAATCCAAAAAAGAAAATATACTATGTATATAAAATATTTCAAACTTACATATAACATAACCAATGTGACGTTGTTAGTTTACTTCCTTATAACGTCTCAGTGTATGGGCTCTAAGTGATAGGATCCTACTCTTATAGTATTTTCAGATCCCTTTCTCTTTATATATCTCTTTCTACTAAATACTCATGGTACCATGCCCTAGAACCACCTTGCCACTATGGTTCCGACCTCAGGCCTCTGGTCCAAGCTTAACTGTATTTAAGGGTAATAATGGTAAAGTAATTAACACTTAAAGAGTATATATTCATTAGTCAAGCAAGGGTTAATACAAATAATATCTCCACTAGAACGCTCGCAAGTTAAGGGCTCAATAACTACGAACAGGAGATAAGGTGTGTAGCTCACGAGAGCGAATCGGTAACTCGATGTCTACCTACGAACTAACTCGTTCATTCTACAAAGCTTACATTTATAGTGACATACTAATGACGTACTAACTATATCAAATCATTACATCACATATCTCCCCCTTCCATTTAAATTGAAAATGATTTTTAAAATATTTATTTCAAAACTTCATTTTCAATTAAACAATTCTAAAATTTAAAAACATAAATCCCATTTTAATCAATCCTAAAATTCAAAACATTAAAACTCAAATTGAAAAATTCTGAAATTCAAATTGAACAATCATAAACATCAAACCTATAACTGCAAGAATTTTAAACATTTATTAATGGTTTAATTCTATTTCTAATAATTCCTTTCTTCCCCTCTTTTTATTTCTGAATGTCGATATAAAATAGAATCTTCAGAAATCCAAAAAAGAAAATATACTATGTATATAAAATATTTCAAACTTACATATAACATAACCAATGTGACGTTGTTAGTTTACTTCCTTATAACGTCTCAGTGTATGGGCTCTAAGTGATAGGATCCTACTCTTATAGTATTTTCAGATCCCTTTCTCTTTATATATCTCTTTCTACTAAATACTCATGGTACCATGCCCTAGAACCACCTTGCCACTATGGTTCCGACCTCAGGCCTCTGGTCCAAGCTTAACTGTATTTAAGGGTAATAATGGTAAAGTAATTAACACTTAAAGAGTATATATTCATTAGTCAAGCAAGGGTTAATACAAATAATATCTCCACTAGAACGCTCGCAAGTTAAGGGCTCAATAACTACGAACAGGAGATAAGGTGTGTAGCTCACGAGAGCGAATCGGTAACTCGATGTCTACCTACGAACTAACTCGTTCATTCTACAAAGCTTACATTTATAGTGACATACTAATGACGTACTAACTATATCAAATCATTACATCACAGGAGACATGAAGTGGAACAGGAGACATGAAGTGGAACAGGAGACATGAAGTGGAACAGGAGACATGAAGTGGAACAGGAGACATGAAGTGGAACAGGAGACATGAAGTGGAACAGGAGACATGAAGTGGAACAGGAGACATGAAGTGGAACAGGAGACATGAAGTGGAACAGGGGACATGAAGTGGAACAGGGGATATGAAGTGGAACAGGGGACACGAAGTGGAAAAAGGGACATGAAGTGGAAAAAGGGACATGAAGTGGAAAAAGGGACATGAAGTGGAAAAAGGGACATGAAGTGGAAAAAGGGACATGAAGTGGAAAAAGGGACATGAAGTGGAAAAAGGGACATGCAGTGAATAGGCAGGAGACCAATGAAGTGGAGGAGGAGGAGAAGAAGAAGACCAATGAAGTGAAGGAGGAAGAGAAGAAGACCAATGAAGTGGAGGAGTAGGAGAAGAAGAAGACCAATGAAGTGGAGGAGATGAAGAAGACCAATGAAGTGGAGGAGATGAAGAAGACCAATGAAGTGGAGGAGATGAAGAAGACCAATGAAGTGGAGGAGGAGGAGAAGAAGAAGACCAATGAAGTGGAGGAGGAGGAGAGGAAGAAGACCAATGAAGTGGAGGAGGAGGAGGAGAAGAAGAAGACCAATGAAGTGGAGGAGGAGGAGAAGAAGAAGACCAATGAAGTGGAGGAGGAGAAGAAGAAGACCAATAAAGTGGAGGAGAAGAAGACCAATGAAGTGGAGAAAGAGGAGACTGCTAATTGGAGATGTATGAATAAGGGGAGAAGACTGATGTTGAGAATGAGCTGTAGGTCAGATGAGAGAGTACAATTATCAGACTATGAGTTTAGATAGTTATTTTCAAGAGGCTACCTCTAGGTAGGCCTTCTTCTCATTATGTTTTTGTTGTTTGTTTAGTTTGGCTCTGTTTTTTCTGCTCTGTTTTTTATTTTTTTCACTTCTTACTCTTCTTTCTTCTTGGAAGAAAGACTGACTGTGTAGTTCTCTTATCCATGGGTAAGCAGACTGACTGTGTAGTTCTCTTATCCATGGGTAAGCAGACTGACTGTGTAGTTCTCTTATCCATGGGTAAGCAGACTGACTGTGTAGGTCTCTTATCCATTGGTTAGCAGACTGACTGTTTAGGTCTCTTATCCATGGGTAATCAGACTGACTGTGTAGTTCTTTTATCCATGGGTAAGCAGACTGAATGTATAGGTTCTTTATTCTTGGGTAAGCAAACTGGTTGTGTAGGTCTCTTATCCATTGGTAATCAGACTGACTGTGTAGATCTCTTTTCCATGGGTAAGCAGACTGACTGTGTAGGTCTCTTATCCATGGGTAAGCAGACTGACTGTGTAGGTCTCTTATCCATGGGTTAGCAGACTGACTGTGTAGCTCTCTTATCCATGGGTAAGCAGACTGACTGTGTAGTTCTTTTATCCATGGGTAAGCAGACTGAATGTATAGGTTCTTTATTCTTGGGTAAGCAGACTGGTTGTGTAGGTCTCTTATCCATTTGTGTCTATTCGTGCCATCCATGCGTTGTGTCGACATGGTCACAGGGATGGCCGAGTAGTCAACTTGGTGCAGGAAGACTACTTTCACGGTCCCCTTTTCTACGAGGTCTTCTTTTCTTCATGTCTCTTTGGGATATCTCTTGAACCCCATGCTTAATAATAAAAATAATTTCTTTGTTCGTTCTATTCAAGAGGATAAGTCTTCATTGTTGGTTCTACGTAGTTATAGGTAGCTTCATTTTCATAAAAAAAATTAATAAATATCAAATATGAAAATTTATGAATTTTTCTTTCCACTCAAATACATTTCTTAAAACAATGGAATAAGAGCCTAAATATATTTTGATTCAATTAATAAAAATAGTAATTCTACTAGTCCCCGTAAACAGAAAATTTGACCATTTTAAGAAAAACTTTATTTTTTAACTTGGATATATAGATTTGTAGATATTTTATGATTCATCAATAGGTTTATGACCATATGCAAATAAAATTCATTATATAGCTTATATTTGCACAATGTTTAAAGTGTATGAGTTATTAGAGTTATAACATGATATTATATTTCAATCACCTAGGTCCTTAATACACCTGAGAATGGAGATGTAAAGAAAGGATGGTTATGAGAAAAAAACAGCTGCTTAATTAAAAAATTATCAGACTAATCAAATATATTTTATGCAGAGAAACCAATTTTGAAATCACAGATGATTGTTGTAACAGTGAGAAATAATTCAAAAATGATGAAAAGTTTCTTAGTCTTTACCTTGCAGAAACTCATCACTATACTATGGGAATGCTGGAAAAAGAAGAACTAGCACTTCAAACATAGCTATCAGAAGTTAGAAATATAAAATGATTTATTATTGGACTATATACATTGCTGACCATCGAGGTATTCAATATCTACTAAGATAGAACAACAAAATTAATTACCATCCTTCACAAAGTATATACAATACTTAATTGGGCAATAATAAACGCTCTTTGATAATTTTTAGAGCATTTATAAAACTAGTGGTCTAATATGTTTTGTACGTATATCATTATATGGTATAATTCCGTTTAAATGAATGCCATGTGATACTCACAATCAGTTTAATTTAGAGATGTGAGTAATTTAGAGATGTGTAACAATATTACTTATATGTTCTATTCTATTATAAATTGCATTATATATATATATTGAAATTTTCCACAATAAACTTATGCAATTATAAAAGAACACTTTACCTTTATGAAATATTCTCTCGACTAAAACAAACGGTTATTAAATGATTATTTTATCAAATATACTTCATTTAAATTATTTTGAAATTGTTAATAATTGTAATAAGATTATTAAACAGTTAACAAAAAAATTTGTCATTTACCTATGAATTCTAAAAAATTAAACGAGTTTTCTTCATAATTCCCTCTGTCGAGGTGGCAACAGGCGGGAAACATTTAGGCGCTAGCGGGAATAATTAAGAATTATTCCCGCGCGTGTATAATTTGCGGGAATAATTTCTCCATGCGATAATAATCGCAAATAGTAGTGTCTAGCAGCCAATAGCAACGGCTGTGCGGGAATAACACAATATTTGAGTATTATTATAGTGATTATAGTTTCATAGTGAAGATAGTTGCAATAATCGCCTCGTGTATTGCTGGTTCATTTTCCAAGTTGAGGAAGTCTTCAAATCGCTTTTTGGAAACCTTGAGACATGACAAAGATGAGAGACTAACATTAGTGCAATCCTTTTGTACCCAAATTTGATTTTTTTCTGATTAGTTGAGTTGGAAGCAACCCTAACGGTTTAAAAGGCCATTTATTTGTCAAAGAGATAAAAAATAAAAATGGTATAAATCAAGACCAAACGATAAAACGGTGTGAACTTTAGGCGTCCCTAACGGTTTAAAAGGCCATTTTATTTGTCAAAGATATTAAAAATAAAAATTGTATAAATCTGGTCCAAACGATAAAACGGTGTGAACTTCACGCGTCCGTGAACGATTTAAAATACCAAGTAATTGTTGTCAAAAGTTTAAAAGCAAATGCATTTCGAAGCTTTAGAGTGTTGCTTCTCTTCAGTGGTTTGATAGATAATGATCTGATAGCGATTTTTTCTAAAGCGGTGTTCACACTATCAGTTTTGACTGTGGAGGTGAGTGTCAATCACAACATTCCCTCCCTCCCCACCACAAAATTTGCTCTCTTCATCTCGTCCACGCTATGGAATCTGTCCATGCTAGCCATAGGTTGACGAGTTGAATGCTTGTCAGTCACACACCATTTTTCGATGGTGTTATCATTTTGAATTGCTGTGAATGAATATAATGATATCTGTTCCATTTCCTAATTCAGATGACTTGGAAATAGGGGATCAGCTAATGGTTTTATTCCCACCAAGAGGAAAGCCACAAAATTGAAATATTTGCTCTCTTTATACAGATAGTTTTTGAAAGGTTGATGATGTGATGAAAGGTTGTCTGCTATAGTATTCCTAATTTTATTTAGACTTTTTTCATATTTTAAATATGATGAACCAATGTGAAATTTGTATTCATTTATTAATGATATTTTAAATTTTTTTTAACATGAACAATACCGAAAATTTCATAGAAAGAGATCATAGCTAATTGTGATAAATGGAATAGATTTTTTCATTTAATAAAATAGGATGAAAGAGAAACATTTCACAATAATTTCTCAGTTAATATATATTAATGTAACTAAAACGCATTGAATTGTTTTTAATTATTGATATTTTAATTGAATTTTAAGATGAATATTGATAATAAAGATCATTTTCGATTTACACAAGCTATTTCCTTGAGATACATGGTGATAACTAATGAATTTGCTGTAGTGCAATTTAAATATAAAAAAATATACATGCAACATAAAAATATTAAATATATAATATAAAGGTTTCTCTGATGACTAAAAACAATCTGTGTAGTTCAGCAACACTGACCAACTGTTTATAGTCTGAACGTCAGTCACCGAAACTACAAGAGTGGAGTGGGGGTGGAGAGGTGTGATTGACAGTGACGTCCACAGTCAAAACTGATAGTGTAAACGCCGCTTAATGCTAAGCGCTATTTAACTAAATGTTCAGGTGAGATGGAACTTTTAACGTGTGTCACCTATTGTGGGAATGATTGTTATATATCCGTTATATTTTTCTATCTAATACTAGATTATATTTTTTTATAAAGTAGCTTTCTTTATTCTTTCTCTCGCATTCATCTTCGTTATCCATTTTATAAATTGACATGATTTTAAAATTACTCCCACCACAATGATTAATATAATCGGTTACGAAAAAGTGTTTATTTTCTCGGATATGTTGTTTGTGGAGATTAAATTTAAGGCGCAGATTGGTTGTTTCACCGATATACGTATAGTTACGGTTTCCACATTTAATTCGATATATACACTGTTTTATCGTTTGGACCAGATTTATACCATTTTAATTTTTTATCTCTTCGACATATAAAAGGGCATTTTAAACAGTCAGGGACACCTGAAGTTCATACCAATTTAATCTGTGAACTATATAATATCTTATATTTCTGCATACATCAAAACCTCGTAGTGGACCAAAGTTATGTTCCAAGTTTGTTTGGTCTAGAAAGAAACTCACTTTATTAGTTTCCTACTAGACCAACATCGTTTTCTCTAAAAGTAAAGCGGTTACTTTAATATTTCGATAGCTCAATTTGTTTATGATAACTTTAATGCCAAATTAATGGTGACTAACATACCGATTTTGAAGGGAAACAAATTTAGAAACGGTATCAATTTTTTCTTCAATTAAAATGAATATAATATTTTTTTCAATAAATTGTCATTTTATGAAATTATAATAGTCTTCACTGTATCTAGTTTTCTGTAACTTTCACATCAGTTTTTTCAGCACATACTCGTACCATTAAATTTGGAACCGATTCTGTTTTATGTTTTATCCTAAAAACAGAATAAATAAATAAAATACATTATTCAAATTAGAAATTTATCTGTGAAACAGTATTGTAGCTATTACTCCTTGTAATATTTACACTAAAAAAACTAACAGGTGACAAAAATTTGGTTTTGTCTAGTATCAGGTTTTTTACAGTACTGTTTCAAAAATTCTTGGTCTAATAAGAGATTTGTCTACTAGGAGGCTGGTCTACTAAGAGGTTTTGCTGTAGTACTATTCTCAAATATAACTTCAATGAACACGTTATACAATCTATCTACATATATAATAATACCTCTTATTTTCAAAATTTGTATATCTTTTATATATTTTTATCATTTATTTCATTTAATATATATGCTATGATTTGTGATATTAAATGCGATGATTTAGTCACCTAATTTACAGTAAATTCAGTTTTAAAGTGTTGTTGTGATTACGTAACTTGAACAAATCACCTCAATTGTCACGATATAATATCGCTCAGATTAGAAATGCATCTATTTCAGGTACAAATTTCACTACAAAAAATATAATACTATAGTTGGTATAATTTCTCCTTCACTTCTGGATAAATATAATAAAATTTCATAAACACTTATTAATTCTGGAGCAGCAATTTCACATTACATCTTTACTCTATTAAGAGCCGCGTCCGTCTGTCCGTGTGTCACAAAATGGGTTAAGCAGTCATTCTATCAACAGCGCCTCATAAAGTTGGTATAAATAGGAGAAAAATCAAAGAAACACTACTTGAAAAGAAAAACTAATAATTTGTTGCAGTATCATTGATACAGGGGTCATACTGAAATTATTAGTAAATTGAAAATATGAAAGTTTTGACTCTTAGGGCCCCCGCACACGAGCGTTCCATCGCAGCAACGTCAAATGAACGCAGCCGCATGGCCAGGGCACACGAGTGTGTGCTGCAATGAAAAATTAACCCAGATGCATAGAGAGTGACATGTAGCATGTACCAGTCAAACTATACCTATCTATCTAACCAGTCACACTATACCTATTTAGTCATACTGTAGGCTATCTAACTAGTCACACTATACCTAAATGGATAAAAATTGTAAAGTAATTGTTATTGGTACATACATATATCGGTTACCAATACGTATCAGTGCATATTCATTCAAAAAGTTTATTTTAACTTCATAAGGGCTTGATCGATAAAGAAATACCTGAATTAACTCTGTTTTCTCGTTTTATTATTTCTTTGTAATAACTCAGACTTTTAAAATGTAGGGACAAAAATTTATTTCTTATATGTTCAGCAAAAATGTCTATCTCTACTATTTAATTACAATTACCATTGAAATATGCGGCAACAAACCGTCCGTGTGCGCACCTTCCCGTAGATTTAATAGAAATGACTGGTAATGCAGCAGTCACCAGCCGTCAAGGGAACGCATTACCCTGCGTTCAGAATTGTCCGTCTCTCTGCCGGACGGCACAGAACGCTTGTGTGCCCACTTACCCGAGAGTTAATGCTTTTTTAGAGTCATGCGCCAATCGCCGGACGGCAAAGAAAGCGGGGGCACTAAAGAGTAAAAATTATATTCATTGAACACTCAATGAATGAACAACAGCTAATGTACTAGTTTAAATAATAATGAAATTATTTCAAAATGATGGAAATTAAACTTTATGCAATATAATAAAATGTGACAATAGAGTTTGTGTCTATCATTTTAAATACATTGGGATGATAAAAAAGATGAAGATGCAGGAGAGAAGGAACTTGGAAGTGAAAATTAAATATATTAAATGTAGATACATATCATATAAATATTCTAATATAACCAAAGTTGTTTCATTATCAAGGTTTTTCTATGAACTGAGATAGTAGTTATGTGCTTCTATTTCGCTTTAAAAAGATTAGAAAATGTTAGTAGCTACAAAATTTCTTCAAAATCTCGCAACTGAAAAAAGTTAGAATGTATAACAAATTTTGAATCTGAAATAAAATATGGCAAATATGAAACAAATCTCATAATTTACATTCCGCTTCGCTAAAAGTGGAGTCGTACTGCCTCTTAGAAAAGCTGTAGAGAGCATGACACAATAGAGAGCATGAGACAGTAGAGAGCATGAAACAATAGAGAGCATGAGACAGTAGAGAGCATGAAACAATAGAGAGCATGAAACAATAGAGAGCATGAGGCAGTAGAGAGCACAGGAGAAAGCATGAGACAGTAGAGAGCATGACACAGTAGAGAGCATGACACAGTAGAGAGCATGACACAGTAGAGAGCATGACACAGTAGAGAGCATGACACAGTAGAGAGCATGACACAGTAGAGAGCATGACACAGTAGAGAGCATGACACAGTAGAGAGCATGACACAGTAGAGAGCATGACACAGTAGAGAGCATGACACAGTAGAGAGCATGACACAGTAGAGAGCATGACACAGTAGAGAGCATGACACAGTAGAGAGCATGACACAGTAGAGAGCATGACACAGTAGAGAGCATGACACAGTAGAGAGCATGACACAGTAGAGAGCATGACACAGTAGAGAGCATGACACAGTAGAGAGCATGACACAGTAGAGAGCATGACACAGTAGAGAGCATGCCACAGTAGAGAGCATGCCACAGTAGAGAGCATGCCACAGTAGAGAGCATGGCACAGTAGAGAGCATGACACAGTAGAGAGCATGACACAGTAGAGAGCATGACACAGTAGAGAGCATGCCACAGTAGAGAGCATGCCACAGTAGAGAGCATGGCACAGTAGAGAGCATGGCACAGTAGAGAGCATGGCACAGTAGAGAGCATGGCACAGTAGAGAGCATGGCACATTAGAGAGCATGACACAGTAGAGAGCATGACACAGTAGAGAGCATGACACAGTAGAGAGCATGACACAGTAGAGAGCATGACACAGTAGAGAGCATGAGACAGTAGATAGCATGAGACAGTAGAGAGCATTAGACAATGTAATTTAACGAGTATTTTTTATTGTCACTCCAGGAAAGCCCACATGTAAATTGTAAAATCGCCTCCTCAAATTTTACTGGGGAGAGGGTTCAACGTGTTGTAGGTAATTAGGAAGTTAATAACATTTAGTAACATTATTAATATAAATATCAATAAATAACTTTATCCATATTTTTATCATTACATTAAAAAAGAAGAGATACAAAAAAGTAGAATATTTAATTATACTGATTTATAATAACTCTAAGAAGCATGTAATTTATGAAGTTGCATAAAGACCATTTCAATACTACTTCTACTATGTCCAGGATGGCTCAGTGTTCGCGTCGCCGACTTCAATAGTCCACCACAGTCCTGAGATCGAGTTTGACAACACCGCTACGTTTCTTTCTCCATTTCTTTCCATTTAATTTGTATATAACAATATGTCACATTAAATTAATTGATACAAAGTTAAACGTACATACACACTATGTGCAATAAAGTAAGAAATAGCAATATAATTAATTTTATTTTTTTTATTTCTTATAAATATATATAGACACCAATTAACCGAAGTAGTTTGAACAGCAGGGGGATATATCCCCCTTGCAGAGGGGGATATACGCACATTGTCGCCCTTGCAGAGGGGGACATCCGCACTCAGTCCCACGTCTTGAATCCCTCTATAGCGAGGGACATCTGCATTCTGTCCCACTTGGGTCCCACGTCTTGAAAACGGAGTGGAGTAAGACGTGGGACATGTGGATTTCCCTCTCTGCCAGAAAGGGACAAGACGTGGGATCAGACGTGTTGCAGAGGGAGCCCCTGTGCAAACGAAGACTGTTAGACGTCTTGCCCCATGTTTTAAATCCCTCTATAGCAAGGGGTATCAGATAGCTTAAGACGTGGGACAAACAGCTTTTTGTTAGCTGGGAAGTATTATAAATATAATAATTTTCTTTAAAGAATCAGCAATGTGACAAATATCTTAATGTAAAAGTGATTCGCATAGTCAAAGGTCTCGTATGCAAATTATTTCGACACTAACAAGTTTGAAACAATATTTTAATCCGAAAACAATATATTGATTGCTTGGAGGTGCATACTAAAAAACTATTCTTCAGTCATATCATGATGAGAGGATTTCTCTTTAAAAAGGCGTTTTTTCACTATAAATTCATTATTTTTGTCATGAAATTGTGTTCATGACCAAATAATGAATTTCTAGAAAATCAACCCTGAAAATGAACAACACTCCTCTGAATGTTGAAAAAACTGCTAGATTCCTGGGGATGATGTGGGATTCATAACTGAACTTGAACACCAATAATAGAAACCTCGCCACATCTTGAACAAGGCACTTGGTCTCCTTCGATCTCTAACTTCCCTGAAGTTGAAGTAGGAACGGACCAACACGTTGTGCTCCATGTATACAGGCTTGTGTTAAGTCCCAAAATAGACTATGGTTATATCATCTATGGCAGTGCATCAACTGCTCTTCTAACTTAAGTGGAAAGTCTACAAAGTGAAGTCTTGCGAATAACATCTAGAGCATTTAAGTCTTCACCTGTGAAGAGCGTGCAAGTCCTTTTGAATGAACCATCTCTGGAAGAACGCAGAGACGACCTAATGTTCAGATACTCCTTCAGAAACAAATGTTTCATTTTAAATCCTGCATATAATTCTATGCTGAACCCTGACCTCATAATCTTTTTTTCAACAAAGCCTGATCCTAATAAACCGTTGCTGATGAGGATAAATAACGTTTAAGCAGAATTATCAATACCAACGCAGCCTGTCCTTCTTTACAAAACATCTAGTCTCTACTCCTTTTGCATAGAAAGAATAAACATTGACAAAGAATTTGTTACTCCCGAAACTAAAGCAATTCCTAACTCCAATCCTACCTTTTAAGCTATATCAGAAACTCCTACTCGGATCATCAGTTAATTTATACTGATGGCTCAAAGGATTCTGATGGAGTTGGATCTGCAGCAGCTTTGCGCCAATATAAACTTCTATCAACGATGTTCTCAGTAGCATCAATTTACAATGCAGAGCTACAAGCACTAAAACTGGCCTGCACTTTAGTTTGTAATAAATCTCACTGGGAAAAGTTCCTCATTTGCACTGACTCCTTAAAATGCAGTCCAAGCATTAAATTTAATAGATCGTAAGAATAATTTTTTGTACAGACTTCAAATTTCCCTTTTAACATTATTACTAACAATATAAATATCTTCATTATGTGAATACTTTCACATAGTGGCATAGAGTGTAATGAGACTGCAGACAAGTTAGCAAAGGAAGCATCCAGAAAACTGCCAGAATTTATTGCATGTCCTTACACTGACTGGTTTAATACCATTGAATAGAAAATACAGCAGCGATGGGCTCAGAGGGGGAGAACAGAGAACACGCAGCTAACTAAAATAATCACAGAGCCTTCAAAATGAAGAAAACGAAGATGTACAGAAGCGAGAAAGTTGTGATAAATAGGTTGAGGATTGGTCATACCAACCTGACGGTAGCCGGTTAATTGCTCGAAAACAGTTGCTCGTGAGACAATTGCTAGAATGATCAATCGTTCAGATATAAAATAAATGAAACAGTTATTATTGAATTGGAACCAATAAGAAACAAGGACGATTAAGTGCAGCTAATCGAAGAGATTCCACTTAATTATTAACCGCCTTTCGGCAATATTCATGTAATTAAAAATTGCTCAAATAATCAATTTTGAATAGTCAATTGCTTTAAGTAAAAAAATTAAGTCAACCAAAGAAGAACTACCTAAAAAAGGAAAATTTAATAAAAACAAGTGGCACGAATATCAGTGGTTAGGCTTAAAGGTCCTCTCCAGGCTCCGGGAAAAAATGAGTTTATTACATAATATTATAGAACTAAGGTCTACGATCATTATTATGCAAACCGCATACAATTCGTTTCAGTATATATTTTATTATTTGCTTTTGAAGTTTTTTAATACTCTGTGAGCAACAATCGAGCGAATCTCCAACCTGACGCTGAGAAAGAAGATTGTACACTCTTTGTTTTGATTTCAAATTTAGATTTTTATACAAACAATGCGTTTTTAGCCTTCTTGTAAAATATTAATGGTTTCTAAAAGTTTATAAACGTTTCTATAATAAGTTTATCCAAATTTAAACCTTTAAACGAATAATAAATCAATTTATTAAACCAAATACCTAGTTGACAATCAAAACAAATGGTGTACATTCTTCTTCTTCAGACTGAAAATTAGAAAGTCGGAAGTAAAGTAGGTTTTGAAGAGTTTGGATTATAAAAATCTTAAAAAACATATAAAATTAAAAATGTGCTATCAAATTTTATGGGGTTTGCAATAAAATAATAAGAAACATTAGCCTCGTTTATTTAAGCAATAAAAAAAATTGCTTGGAGGGGACCTTTAATGTGTCCGGAACATTTCCCATAGCCCGAGTTGCTGAACCTAACAAACCTAACCTAACCCCAAGAACATCTTTTCGGAGCCCAATGAAGCTATTGACTGAAAAAAAAAAAACGAAAATTGATGTACTCAAAATTGGTGCAGTATTCCTGTTCAACAAAAATAAGAAAACCAGGAAGATAATAATTTAAAAACAGTATTATGATTAATAGTAAATACTAAATAGCGATGAAAAATATGAAATACAGTTATTATAAATTATTAATTAGAAACCAGGACGGCTAAGTGCAGCTACTTGAAGAGACCCAACTTGATGATTATCAGTCTTATTATTTTGAACACTGAACAATTCTTTTCTAGAAACTAACAGTCTTTCGGGGAATTGTTTTTGAACAATTTACTTAGAACTCAACCTGACACATGGCTATATGATGTCTCGTACCCTCATCTCTCCTTGGGTTTGTGTCGGGATTTTCCACAAAAGAAATTATTGTTCTCTTAACCCTTCCAAGTTATAAAGCTAAATATAGAAGAGTCCTCCCTTCTGCAGGACCTGCTACAATTTTTACCCTCTTGGTAGAAGTTAATCGCCCATTTTTTGGCCTTTTTACAGAGCTGCAATAAAGCGATGGACAGTTTAAATGTCTTCAAAATACATAAACGTTCATAACTTTCCAATTTTCTCATGGATTCAAAAAACATTTCAGCAAGATACTAACATAGAGGCAATCTTCCAGTGACTAAAGTTTCACTACTGTACTATCAATATTATTAAAATTATTCACAAAATAGTGATCTGCAATAAAGCGATGGACACAGCTTATATCTATACTATACAGGGTGGCGCAAAAAAAAGGAACCCCATTTTGAAATAGTTTATTTCACAAACTATCAAACTTAAATTTTTTCTAAAAGCACAGTTTCATTCCTTCAATTTTTCTGCATCTATCGTGATAATCTGTTAAAAGTTACGACCAAAACGTTAATTGAATGAAAAATAGTAGGATTTGTTCTTATTACTACCATAAGGAAATAAATTATATCAATTATGAACTTTTGTGTTTTTTGTCCTCGCGCAAGCCCTTTTTTATTCACCTTCTTTAATTTACTACAGGATGTTTAATTTTTGTCGTAATCCTTAACAGATTATCACAATAGATGCAGAAAAATTGAAGGAATAAATTCGGGTTTTTTGAAAATTTCTAGGTTTGATAGTTTGTAAAATAAACTAGTTTGAAAATGAGTTTCCTTTTTTTTTGCACCACACTGTATAAAGAGCCGCGTCCGTCTGTCCGTGTGTCACAAAATGGGTTAAACAGTTCATTTTATCAACAGCGCCTCACAAAGTTGGTAAAATTAAGAGAAAAATCAAAGAAACACTAATTGAAAAGAAAAACTAATAATTTGTTGCAGTATCATTGATACAGGGGTCATACTTAAATTATTAATTAATTGAAAATTAGAAAGTTTAAACTCTAAAGAGTAAAAATTATATTCATTGAACACTCAATGAATGAACAACAGCTAATGTACTAGTTTCATTAATAATGAAATTACTTCAAAATGATGGAAATTAAACTTTATGCAATATAATAAAATGTGACAATAGAGTTTGTGTCTATCATTTTAAATACATTGGGATGATAAAAAAGATGAAGGTGCAGGAAATAAGGAACTTGGAAGTGAAAATTAAATATATTAAATGTAGATACATATCATATAAATATTCTAATATAACCAAAGTTGTTTCATTATCAAGGTTTTTCTATGAACTGAGATAGTAGTTATGTGCTTTTATTTCACTTTAAAAAGATTAGAAAATGTTAGTAGCTACAAAATTTCTTCAAAAACTCGCAACTGAAAAAAGTTAGAATGTATAACAAATTTTGAATCTGAAATAAAATATGGCAAATATGAAACAAATCTCATAATTTACATTCCGCTTCGCTAAAAGTGGAGTCGTACTGCCTCTTAGAAAAGCTGTAGAGAGCATGACACAGTAGAGAGCATGAGACAGTAGAGAGCATGACACAGTAGAGAGCATGACACAGTAGAGAGCATGAGGCAGTAGAGAGCATGAGGCAGTAGAGAGCATGAGGCAGTAGAGAGCATGACACAGTAGAGAGCATGACACAGTAGAGAGCATGAGACAGTAGAGAGCATGAGACAGTAGAGAGCATTAGACAATGTAATTTAACGAGTATTTTTTATAGTCACTCCAGAAAAGCCCACATGTAAATTGTAGAACCGCCTCCTCAAATTTTACTGGGGAGAGGGTTCTACGTGTGATTATATTCATCGTAATGAATTTGCTGAGAGAAGATGTCTTTTTGGTTTCAGAACTGATTAAATTCTGAAAGTTATTGGTAGAGATGTTTGGAAAGGTCCTGTTCCAAAATATCGGTCAAAAGCCGGTAACTACAAGAACAATGTACATCCTGTTTTGTAACATCCTGTTCGAAAACGTTGTTTCATATTACGAAATATGCATTACGTATTATACGCAGAAAAAAAATATCAAAAGCTCATTCAATTCATTTATTAAATAGTTAAGTGCTTCTATTTCACTTTAAAAAGATTAGAAAATGCTAGTAGCTACAAAATTTCTTCAAAAACTCGCAACTTAGAATGCATTATTTTCAATTTATTACTAATAATTTTTTTCGGTAACTTAAAAGATGATAACATAATTGTATCAATTATAGTTACGAATAATTCATGGGTCCAAAAATTATTTTCATCGAATATACCGAAATGATCATTATAATTAATTTAAAATATTGGTGCATTCCTATTCCTATTTATCTATATGTATAAAATTCGTCAATCTTCCAGCCTTATGTATATTCATAATAATTCTCAAATAATCATTATACAATAATAATTTGTAGATATTTTGCATACATCATAACCGTTGGCTCACATCCGAACGCTCTCTGAACAGAAAGCGAAAATAACTGTACCAGATAGCTCTGTTCTCCATGAAGTAGCTCAGTTCACAGGTAGATCTTCACCAAGTAACAACCCAAAGACAAGATGACTCCGTATCCAGTAGCGAAGCGACTCATGTCTCGATCTCACGCAAGAAGATAATGGGAGCCTAAGGAAACAAAGCCAGTTATGGATATTTCCAAGAGAATAGCTGGAAAGCCAGAACGATTGAATGGTTCTCAGTTAATTTCCAATATCAAGGAAATCCATAAATAAGAATCCGTTTCGTGCTGATGTTGAAAGGAAATTGAAACACTGCATTAGATCATTCTGCGTGGATTTTAGCGAACAGATTGCACGACCCACTATTAACCATTATGTACAAGAGTCAGTTAGGGATTTGCCACTTCAATACAGAGACAATATATCTCAACACCTTATGTTATTGCTAGAGTTCGCTGGCAATAATGTAAAAGATATGTTGGAATCGTCCAAAGACTTTTCTCTGTTCAGGAATTTGATATATCCTAAAGTAGCGATGCTTAATGCTCTTTACGGTAGGAAGTTAGCGGACTTGTTTATGCTCTATCCAGCCAATGACCTTACTGATGAGTTTATCGAATCTGTTTTAAAAGTAGTGGATAGAAACGTCCTCTATATTGTTGGTGAATGCATAGATATGCATGTAACAGTTTCAAGAAATGAAGGAAGGTTCATTTATCAAGCATTCATCAACAATATGACAAATTACGCTGCAATGTTTTGTAACTATCACCACCATGCTATAATGAAAGTGGAATAAAATCCGGACGCTGATGATGACGTAAAAATAGATACAGACCTACTGCTTGAAAGGTTCGCTGATCATTTGAGGGAGGCTGAGACATCAAGCAACAATAATTGAAGTTGGTTTATTCCAATATCAGGTGCCTCTGGTGCTGCCTTATTTCTTATGAAATCAAAAGTTATGAATCAGTATTATATAATATTGTTTTTTATTTAACCCTTTCCAATACATTAAATTATTCAATCTTCTTAGCATTATAACCCAGCAAACCATATCTATCTGTCCCGCGTTAGACAGATGGGGGACATCCCTCGCTAGCGAGGGACAGAGAGGTACGGGTGATTTCAGAAATCTCAAGACGTCTAAAACCCAACGTCTTTTCAACGTCTGAAATCCCATTCTCGTCCCACGTCTTTAACAAGTGGGATGTCCCACGGGGGATGTCCCTCGTCTGTTCGACGTCTTAAATCCCACTCATATCTCACGTCAGTCCCACGCAAGATGTCCCTCTCTGTCCCACGCAAGATGTCCCTCTCTGTCCCACGCAAGATGTCCCTCTCTGTCCCACGCAAGATGTCCCTCTCTGTCCCACGCAAGATGTCCCTCTCTGTCCCACGCAAGATGTCCCTCTCTGTCCCACGCAAGATGTCCCTCTCTGTGTTGGCAACTTCGGATGCCGACATCGTCGCCGAACTCAACAGTTATTTAGTCAGTGTCTTCACCAGGGAGGATGCGCTTGGCACCCCTGACCCCGTAGTCTACTACGAGGGACGAATGCCACTGACTGAGATTGTTTGTACTGTTGAGGAGGTAGTGGACAAACTTGGCAAGCTGGACCCTAACAAGGCAGCTGGTCCTGATGGATTCTTACCGACAGTGATGAAGAACGTGAAGGATGGTTTGGCGGCACATCTGCAACAGATCTTCAATGTCTCTTTGGAGTCGGGCGAGGTCGCCGACGACATGAGGATCGCGGATGTGACCCCAATCTTCAAGACAGGTGAGACCACTAACAGTAGTAACTACAGACCGATTAGTTTAACATCGGTTCCTGGAAAGCTGCTAGAATCCATCATCAAGGATAGGATTGTGGATCACCTGGAAGAACACCAGCTCATAGGAAAGAGTCAGCATGGCTTTCTTCGCGGGAAGTCATGCCTGACAAACTTACTAGAGTTCTTCTACTACGTTCTTCAGGAGCATGACAAATCCAAAGCTATTGAGATCTTCTACCTTGATTTCAAGAAGGCATTTGACAAGGTACCTCACAAGAGGTTAATGGCGAAAATATCAGCTATTGGTGTGGGTGGTCGAGTTCTACAATGGATCAGGTCATGGCTAAATAACAGACGACAAAGAGTGGTGGTCAATGGCGTGGCCTCTGTGTGGAGCTCCGTAACCAGCGGGGTTCCCAAGGGCTCAGTCCTTGGTCCTCTGCTCTTTATTATTTACATAAATGACCTTGACGTAGGACTCGTCAGTAGGGTATACAAGTTTGCTGATGACACAAAGATTGGCATCAACGCTGCAAGTCCAGAGGCCATCGGACAACTCCAACTTGATCTTTTCAAGATCGGAGAATGGTCGGAAAAGTGGCAGATGCCCTTCAATGTGGACAAGTGTAGAGTACTTCATGCAGGTCGTAGGAACGCTGAACCTTTCTACACGCTACTTGGAGCCCAAATAGGACCCACTGATGTGCAGAAGGACCTTGGAGTTATGATCACCAGGGATCTCAAGTTCTCTCGACAGTGCCTGGAAGCTGAGAAGAGAGCAAACAAGATCCTAGGGTACATCAAGAGGCAATTCAGATACAGAAACAGAGAGACAGTCCTCACCCTGTACAACTCTCTTGTAAGACCTCTTTTGGAGTTTGCGGTCCAGTTTTGGTCACCGACGTTGCGAGCAGATGTCCAGCGGTTGGAACGGGTACAAGCGAGGGCGACTAAACTTGTACCTGAAATCCGATCCAAGGGATACGCACGTCGGTTAGAAGACCTGGGCCTCTTCACGCTTGAGCAGCGACGTTTGAGGGGTCAACTCATTGAGACTTTTAAGATCCTCCGAGGGATAAGTCGAGTTGATCCCGAAGACTACTTTTCGCTGTGTGTGAACCCCACCCGCAACCACGGGTGGAAGGTGGTTCCGCCTCGGTTCACCACTGCTCAGCTGGAGAACTGTAATGTCTGGAACAGACTGCCAGAAAATGTTGTCAGCAGCCTGACTGTTGACACATTCAAAAGGCGACTTGACAGGATACTCAGTGAGCTGGCTTACTGAGCTGTCAAGCGCCTCCATGACTTGGACTCGGAGTTGAGATGAGAGACTTAGCTATCTTTTCTGATAGCACTCTTACTTCAACTCCAACCAACCAACTAAGAGAAAACCTGGCGCCTTTCCGTGGCTAAAGAGATCAGGTCACACCCTGCGTTCTGTCACCGTCTCAGGGACTGCCTTTGGTTGGCCCCTGTGAAGGTGGCAGTGATTGGCGGGTTTGACTGACCAAGTCCAGGATAAAACTTTGAGCTAATGATTGTACCCAAACTTTGCTCCTACGCCTGATGGAGGTTCTTTCTTTGTCAGGTTTAGGAGTACGGTTTGGAGTGCTTAGGTTCCAAGTGGGAAGTGATGAAGAGAGATTCACCTTGCTCCGTTGTTAACCCAACGTCGAGCGCACAGCTGGCTGTGCACAGGGGCCATCCTTGGATGGGCATATTGTGCCTTTTGATGGTCCCTTTATCCTTGTGACTCCTTGTGTTTGTCCCACGCAAGACGTCCCTCTCTGTCCCACGCAAGACGTCCCTCTCTGTCCCACGCAAGACGTCCCTCTCTGTCCCACGCAAGACGTCCCTCTCTGTCCCACGCAAGACGTCCCTCTCTGTCCCACGCAAGACGTCCCTCTCTGTCCCACGCAAGACGTCCCTCTCTGTCCCACGCAAGACGTCCCTCTCTGTCCCACGCAAGACGTCCCTCTCTGTCCCACGCAAGACGTCCCTCTCTGTCCCACGCAAGACGTCCCTCTCTGTCCCACGCAAGACGTCCCTCTCTGTCCCACGCAAGATGTCCCTCTCTGTCCCACGCAAGATGTCCCTCTCTGTCCCACGCAAGATGTCCCTCTCTGTCCCACGCAAGATGTCCCTCTCTGTCCCACGCAAGATGTCCCTCACTGTCCCACGCAAGATGTCCCTCACTGTCCCACGCAAGATGTCCCTTTCTGTCCCACGCAAGATGTCCCTTTCTGTCCCACGCAAGATGTCCCTTTCTGTCCCACGCAAGATGTCCCTTTCTGTCCCACGCAAGATGTCCCTTTCTGTCCCACGCAAGATGTCCCTCTCTGTCCCTCGTCTGTTTTATGCCGGGAAAAATACACGGGAAAAAGATATATATTGAGTCGTGGAGCAAATCTTAATGGTAAAATATCGATACATATTGCTGCAAGTTCATTCTCAAGCTTTATTAATGTATCTTAACTAGGTTGGTATGATAAACTCTAGTAGAATTAACTTTTAACTAGATAGCCTAAGGTAGGTATTGATAAACTCTAGTAGATATAACTAGGTATCTGTTGATGAACAGATGTAGGTAACTAGGTAGGCATTAAAGGATACTAGTAGGTAAGTAGGTAGGTATTGATGAACAATAGTAGGTAACTAGGTAGGCATTGATGAACACTAGTAGATAACTATGTATGTATTGACTAACAGCAGTAGGTGACCAGGTAGGTGTTGATCAACAATAGAAGGTAACTAGGTAAGTATTTATAAACACTAGGAGATATCTAGGTAGGTATTGAGAAAGAGTTGTAGGCAACAAGATAGGCATTGATAAAACGCTGCACGCAAATAGGTAGGCATTGATAAACTGTGGAAGGTAACTAGTTAGGTATTGACAAACAGTTGTAGGCAACTAGGTAGACATCGATAAACACCAGAAGGTAACTAGGTAGGTATTGACAAGCAGTTGTAGGCAACTAGGTTGGCAGTGAAAACCACCAGTAGCTAGGCACTATGTTCGTAATGATAAACAGTTGTAGGTAATTAGGAAGTTAATAACATTTATTAACATTATTAATATAAATATCAATAAATAACTTTATACACATTTTTATCATTACATTAAAAAAGACGAGATACAAAAAAGTAGAATATTAGATTATAATGATTTATAATAACTCTAAGAAGCACGCAATTTATCAAGTTGCATAAAGACCATTTCAATACTACTTCTACTATGTCCAGGATGGCTCAGTGGTAGCGTCGCCGACTTCAATAGTACATCAAACCACAGTCATGAGATAGAGTCCCGACAACTCAACTACGTTTCTTTCTCCATTTCTTTCCATTTAATTTGTATATAACAATATGTAACATTAAATTATTTGGTTCAAAGTTAAATGTACATACACACTATGTGCAATAAAGTAAGATATAGCAATATAATTAACTTTATTTTTTTTATTTCTTATAAATATATATACATTAGACACCAATTAACCGAAGTAGTTTGAGCCGATATGTCCTCCTTGCAGAGGGAGACATCCGCACACTGTCCCCCTTGCAGAGGGGGACATCCGCACACTGTCCCCCTTGCAGAAGGGGACATCTGCACTCTGTCCCACGTCTTGCAGAGGGGGACATCCGTACTCAGTCCCACGTCTTGCAGAGGGGGACATCCGTACTCTGTCCCACGTCTTACAGATAGGGACATTCACACTCTGTCCCACGTCTTACAGATAGGGACATTCACACTCTGTCCCACGTCTTGCAGATAAAGACATTCACACTCTGTCCCACGTCTTGCAGATAGGGACATTCACACTCTGTCCCACGTCTTGCAGATAGGGACATTCACACTCTGTCCCACGTCTTGCAGATAGGGACATTCACACTCTGTCCCACGTCTTGCAGATAGGGACATTCACACTCTGTCCCACGTCTTGCAGATAGGGACATTCACACTCTGTCCCACGTCTTGCAGATAGGGACATTCACACTCTGTCCCACGTCTTGCAGATAGGGACATTCACACTCTGTCCCACGTCTTGAATCCCTCTATAGCGAGGGACATCTGCACTCTGTCCCACGTCTTGAAAATGGAGTGGAGTAAGACGTGGGACATGTGGATTTCCCCCTCTGCCAGAGAGGGACAAGACGTGGGATCAGAAATGGTTAGACGTTTGATTTCCCCCGCCCTACGTCTTAAATCCCTCTATAGCGAGAGGTATCAGACGTCTTGCAGAGGGGGACCCCTGTGCAAACGAAGACTGTTAGACGTCTTGCCCCACGTTTTAAATCCCTCTATAGCAAGGGGTATCAGATAGCTTAAGACGTGGGACAAACGGCTTTTGGTTAGCTGGGAAGTATTATAAATATAATAATTTTCTTTAAAGAATCAGCAATGTGACAAATTTCTTAATGTAAAAGTGATTCGCATAGTCAAAGGTCTCGTATGCAAATTATTTCGACACTAACAAGTTTGAAACAATATTTTAATCCGAAAACAATATATTAATTGCTTGGAGGTGCATACTAAAAAAATATATTTCAGTCATATCATGATGAGAGGATTTCTCTTTAAAAAGGCGTTCTTTCACTATAAATTATTTTGTCATGAAATAGTGTGTCCGTGGAAAAGAGTGTGTCCGTGGAAAAGAGTGTGTCCGTGGAAAAGAGTGTGTCCGTGGAAAAGAGTGTGTCCGTGGAAAAGAGTGTGTCCGTGGAAAAGAGTGTGTCCGTGGAAAAGAGTGTGTCCGTGGAAAAGAGTGTGTCCGTGGAAAAGAGTGTGTCCGTGGAAAAAAGTGTGTCCGTGGAAAAGAGTGTGTCCGTGGAAAAGAGTGTGTCCGTGGAAAAGAGTGTGTCCGTGGAAAAGAGTGTGTCCGTGGAAAAGAGTGTGTCCGTGGAAAAGAGTGTGTCCGTGGAAAAGAGTGTGTCCGTGGAAAAGAGTGTGTCCGTGGAAAAGAGTGTGTCCGTGGAAAAGAGTGTGTCCGTGGAAAAGAGCGTGTCCGTGGAAAAGAGCGTGTCCGTGGAAAAGAGTGTGTCCGTGGAAAAGAGTGTGTCCGTGGAAAAGAGTGTGTCCGTGGAAAAGAGTGTGTCCGTGGAAAAGAGTGTGTCCGTGGAAAAGAGTGTGTCCGTGGAAAAGAGTGTGTCCGTGGAAAAGAGTGTGTCCGTGGAAAAGAGTGTGTCCGTGGAAAAGAGTGTGTCCGTGGAAAAGAGTGTGTCCGTAGACAAGAGTGTGTCCGTAAACAAGAGTGTGTCCGTGGACAAGAGTGTGTCCGTGGACAAGAATGTGTCCGTGGACAAGAATGTGTCCGTGGACAAGAATGTGTCCGTGGACAAGAATGTGTCCGTGGACAAGAATGTGTCCGTGGACAAGAATGTGTCCGTGGACAAGAATGTGTCCGTGGACAAGAATGTGTCCGTGGACAAGAATGTGTCCGTGGACAAGAATGTGTCCGTGGACAAGAATGTGTCCGTGGACAAGAATGTGTCCGTGGACGAAATGTCCTATGACTCATGCAGAAAAAAAAAGACACAGATTAAAACTGTGTGAACTTTAGGCGTCCCTGACGGTTTAAAAGGCCATTTTATTTGTCAAAGATATAAAACATAAAAATGGTATAAATCTAGTCCAAACGATAAAACGGTGTGAACTTTAGGCGTCCGTGAACGATTTAAAATACAAAGGAATTGTTGTCAAAAGTTTAAAACCAAATGTATTTTGAAGCTTTAGAGTGTAGCTTCTCTTCAGCGGTTTGATAGATAATGATCTGATAGCGATTTATTCTAATGCTAAGTGCTATTTAACTAAATTTTCAGGTGAGATGGAACTTCTAACTTGTGTCACCTATTGTGGGAATGATTGTAATATATCCGTTATATTTTTCTATTTAATACTGGATTATATTTTTTTATAAAGTAGCTTTCTTTATTCTTTCTCTCGCATTCATCTTCGTTATCCATTTTATAAATTGACATGATTTTAAAATTACTCCCACCACAATGATTAATATGTTCGGTTACGAAAAAGTGTTTATTTTCTCGGATATGTTGTTTGTGGAGATTAAATTTAAGGCGCAGATTGGTTGTTTCACCGATATACGTATAGTTACGGTTTCCACATTTAATTCGATATATACACTGTTTTATCGTTTGGACCAGATTTATACCATTTTAATTTTTTATCTCTTCGACATATAAAAGGGCATTTTAAACAGTCAGGGACACCTGAAGTTCATACCAATTTAATCTGTGAACTATATAATATCTTATATTTCTGCATACATCAAAACCTCGTAGTAGACCAAAGTTATGTTCCAAGTTTGTTTGGTCTAGAAAGAAACTCACTTTATTAGTTTCCTACTAGACCAACATCGTTTTCTCTAAAAGTAAAGCGGTTACTTTAATATTTCGATAGCTCTATTTGTTAATGATAACTTTAATGCCAAATTAATGGTGACTAACATACCGATTTTGAAGGGAAACAAATTTAGAAACGGTATCAATTTTTTTCAATTAAAATGAATATAATATTTTTTTCAATAAATTGTCATTTTATGAAATTATAATAGTCTTCACTGTATCTAGTTTTCTGTAACTTTTCACATCAGTTTTTTCAGCACATACTCGTACCATTAAATTTGGAACCGATTCTGTTTTATGTTTTATCCTAAAACAGAATAAATAAATAAAATACATTATTCAAATTAGAAATTTATCTGTGAAACAGTATTGTAGTTATTACTCCTTGTGATATATACACTAAAATAACTGTTAGGTGACAAAAATTTTGTTTTGTCTAGTACGAGGTTTTTTCCAGTTCAGTTTCAGAAATTTTTGGTCTAATAGGAGATTTGTCTACTAGGAGGCTGGTCTACTAAGAGGTTTTGCTGTAGTACTATTTTCTAACTTCAATAAACACGTTATACAATCTATCTACATATTAATAATTCCTCTTATTTTCAAACTTTGTATATCTTTTATATATTTTTATCATTTATTTCATTTAATATATATGCGATGATTTGCGATATTAAATGCGATGATCTAATATATATGCGATGTTTTAGTCACCTAATTTACAATAGATTTAATTTTAAAGTGTTGTTGTGATTATGTTACTTGAACAAATCACCTAAATTGTCACGATATAATATCGCTCAGTTAGAAATGCATCTATTTCAGGTACAAATTTCACTACAAAAAATATAATACTAAAGTTGGTATAAACAGACTTCTTCACTTCTGGATAAATATAATAAAATGTATAAATACTTATTAATTCTGGAGCGGTAATTTCACATTATATCTATATAATAATAAGAGCCACGTCCGTCTGTCCGTGTGTCACAAAATGGGTTAAACAGTCATTCTATCAACAGCGCCTCATAAAGTTGGTATAAATATAAGAAAAATCAAAGAAACACTAATTGAAAAGAAAAACTAATAATTTGTTGCAGTATCATTGATACAGGGGTCATACTGAAATTATTAATTAATTGAAAATTAGAAAGTTTAAACTCTAAAGAGTAAAAATTATATTCATTGAACACTCAATGAATGAACAACAGCTAATGTACTAGTTTCATTAATAATGAAATTACTTCAAAATGATGGCAATTAAACTTTATGTAATATAATAAAATGTGACAATAGAGTTTGTGTCTATCATTTTAAATACATTGGGATGATAAAAAAGATGAAGATGCAGGAGAGAAGGAACTTGGAAGTGAAAATTAAATATATTAAACGTAGATACATATCATATAAATATTCTAATATAACCAAAGTTGTTTCATTATCAAGGTTTTTCTATGAACTGAGATAGTAGTTATGTGCTTCTATTTCGCTTTAAAAAGATTAGAAAATGTTAGTAGCTACAAAATTTCTTCAAAATCTCGCAACTGAAAATAGTTAGAATGTATAACAAATTTTGAATCTGAAATAAAATATGGCAAATATGAAACAAATCTCATAATTTACATTCCGCTTCGCTAAAAGTGGAGTCGTACTGCCTCTTAGAAAAGCTGTAGAGAGCATGACACAGTAGAGAGCATGAGACAGTAGAGAGCATGAAACAATAGAGAGCATGAGGCAGTAGAGAGCACAGGAGAAAGCATGAGACAGTAGAGAGCATGACACAGTAGAGAGCATGACACAGTAGAGAGCATGACACAGTAGAGAGCATGAAACAATAGAGAGCATGAGGCAGTAGAGAGCACAGGAGAAAGCATGAGACAGTAGAGAGCATGACACAGTAGAGAGCATGACACAGTAGAGAGCATGAGACAATAGATAGCATGAGGCAGTTGAGAGCATGAGGCAGTAGAGAGCATGAGACAGTAGAGAGCATGAGACAGTAGAGAGCATGAGACAGTAGAGAGCATGAGACAGTAGAGAGCATGAGACAGTAGAGAGCATTAGACAGTAGAGAGCATTAGACAGCAGAGAGCATGAGACAGTAGAGAGCATGACACAGTAGAGAGCATTAGACAGTAGAGAGTATGACACAGTGGAGAGCATGAGACAGTAGAGAGCATGAGACAGTAGAGAGCATGAGATAGTAGAGAGCATGAGACAGTAGAGAGCATGCCACAGTAGAGAGCATGGCACAGTAGAGAGCATTAGACAGTAGAGAGCATTAGACAGTAGAGAGCATGACACAGTAGAGAGCATTAGACAGTAGAGAGTATGACACAGTGGAGAGCATGAGACAGTAGAGAGCATGAGACAGTAGAGAGCATGAGATAGTAGAGAGCATGAGACAGTAGAGAGCATGAGACAGTAGAGAGCATTAGACAATGTAATTTAACGAGTATTTTTTATAGTCACTCCAGAAAAGCCCACATGTAAATTGTAGAACCGCCTCCTCAAATTTTACTGGGGAGAGGGTTCTACGTGTGATTATATTCATCGTAATGAATTTGCTGAGAAGATGTCTTTTTGGTTTCAGAACTGATTAAATTCTGAAAGTTATTGGTAGAGATGTTTGGAAAGGTCCTGTTCCAAAATATCGGTCAAAAGCCGGTAACTACAAGAACAATGTACATCCTGTTTTGTAACATCCTGTTCGAAAACGTTGTTTCATATTACGAAATATGCATTACGTATTATACGCAGAAAAAAAATATCAAAAGTTCATTCAATTCATTTATTAAATAGTTAAGTGCTTCTATTTCACTTTAAAAAGATTAGAAAATGCTAGTAGCTACAAAATTTCTTCAAAAACTCGCAACTTAGAATGCATTATTTTCAATTTATTACAAATAATTTTTTTCGGTAAATTAAAAGATGATAACATAATTGTATCAATTATAGTTACGAATAATTCATGGGTCCAAAAATTATTTTCATCGAATATACCGAAATGATCATTATAATTAATTTAAAATATTGGTGCATTCCTATTCCTATTTATCTATATGTATAAAATTCGTCAATCTTCCAGCCTTATGTATATTCTTAATAATTCTCAAATAATCATTATACAATATCAATTGTAGATATTTTGCATACATCAATAACCGTTGGCTCACACCCGAACGCTCTCTGAACAGAAATCGAAAATTACTGTACCAGCACTGAAAAAAATATATGAGTCAAATTGACTCAAAATTTGAATTTTCAGTTTGTCCCAAAACCGGCTCAAGAATGTGAGTCAATTTGACTCAAACTAATACTTTACTCCAAAACAAGAGTCATATTGACTCCTAATTCAGAGTCAGATTGACTCATCCTATTTATTTCACTCACAGACAGGAGTCATATTGACTCCTAATTCAGAGTCAGATTGATTCAGTAAAAAGCATTAACTCAATTATATGAGTCATATTGACTCCTAATTCTGAGTTAAATTGACTCAGTAAAAAGCATTAACTCAATTATATGAGTCACATTGACTCCAAATTCAGAGTCTGGTTGATTCCAATAAAGAATTTTTTAATTATTGAATCACACAAAAATATGAGTTGAAATGAAATAAACTTGGGACTAGAAAAATTTAATTTATTCAAAATATGGATAATACAGAACAAATGTGTTGACATGAACATAAGAGAGTCACTTCAAATCAAAGGTTTGAACGCGGATGGTAAAACAACATGGAAAATATATTTAATAGTACTATGTAAATCCTTTTGAAAAAATCCTATTAAATATACAAGTTATAGCTATCCGTATTCAATAATTTATATAATTTAAGTAAATAACAGAAATTCAGATTATATATATTTTCAATATGTGAAACGTTGCAAGCAAAGCCCTAAGGGATATAATAGAAAGTTATATCAATATTAATTATACGAAATCATTTCAACAGATAATCAACTAAAGAAATCAATATACAGTATAAAGTTATCTTTTACAAAAAACTAGGAAAATATAGTTTCTCATTTTACTTGTAATTTTCATAAATAAAATATAAAGAAACTTGTAACTTCAATATAAAAGTTGTATACTATTTTTTTCATTATATCTAAAGTTACTGGTTACAAAATACAAAGTATTTCAAATTTGGTTCTAAATATTTATTACATGCAATTTAGTATTTTCTCGTGATTTTTCTTATACCCTCTGAATAACACTTCTAGAGAAATTTCAATTTGAATGGAGGGGACCTTTATAAGGTAGATGCTTCAAAGGAAATTGTCTATTTCATTTTACAAGAAAAAAAAAATGAATTAGTTAAAGCTACAAAAATTGAACAATTTAGTATGTCTTTATTTAACTTATGTACCAATTGTGGAGTTTTCGAGAAGTCTTCAATCCCTAACAAAACCTTTTGTGTGAACACCAGTGTCTTCACTTTTTTTTGTTGGACAAATTGCAAGTGGCATACGCAGAAAACCAAACAATCCACACGACCAGCAGTTCACCTTCACCTTCTGTTTGAAGTATCAGTATCATATTCGCAGAGTAGGGCCATTCGCAACGGCACTCTAACTCGCATCGATTTGACACCCTCATCATAATAACTCCAGTAAAAAAAAAATACCAGGTGTAGAGAAGCATGCATGCTAATGCAACTCCACACCTGTCCCCACACAAGTCAAGATAGCCCATGTGTATCATTAGTAAAAGTTATATCAAAATTCCATTTTCAGGCAAATTAAAAGATTAAAAACTACTTTATTTTTGTTCTAACTAAAATACATGAGAAAAATAAAAATATACAAATATACCAGAGAGTCAGGGTTGAGGAGCAGTATTCAAGAAAGGATGTGCATTGGGGGAGAAAACAAACACACAACCAGGTTCTCTTCCACAGCACCCATCCCGCTCAGAGCTAGGATAGGGTGTGTACTAGGAGAAGAGAAAACACACACAACCAGGTTCTCTTCCACAGCACCCATCCTGCTCAGAGCTAGGATAGGGTGTGTACTGGGAGAAGAGAAAACACACACAACCAGGTTCTCTTCCACAGCACCCATCCTGCTCAGAGCTAGGATAGGGTGTGTACTGGGAGAAGAGAAAAACAACACACTTACCACCAGGTTCTCTTCCACAGCACCAATCCTGCTCAGAGCTAGGATAGGGTGTGTACTGGGAGAAGAGAAAAACAACACACTCACCACCAGGTTCTCTTCCACAGCACCCATCCTGCTCAGAGCTAGGATAGGGTGTGGGAGAAGAGAAAACACACACAACCAGGTTCTCTTCCACAGCACCCATCCTGCTCAGAGCTAGGATAGGGTGTGTACTGGGAGAAGAGAAAAACAACACACTCACCACCAGGTTCTCTTCCACAGCACCCATCCTGCTCAGAGCTAGGATAGGGTGTGTACTGGGAGAAGAGAAAACACACACAACCAGGTTCTCTTCCACAGCACCCATCCTGCTCAGAGCTAGGATAGGTGTGTACTGGGAGAAGAGAAAAACAACACACTCACCACCAGGTTCTCTTCCACAGCACCCATCCTGCTCAGAGCTAGGATAGGGTGTGTACTGGGAGAAGAGAAAAACAACACACTCACCACCAGGTTCTCTTCCACAGCACCCATCCCGCTCAGAGCTAGGATAGGGTGTGTACTGGGAGAAGAGAAAACACACACAACCAGGTTCTCTTCCACAGGACCCATCCTGCTCAGAGCTAGGATAGGGTGTGTACTGGGAGAAGAGAAAACACACACAACCAGGTTCTCTTCCACAGCACCCATCCTGCTCAGAGCTAGGATAGGGTGTGTACTGGGAGAAGAGAAAAACAACACACTTACCACCAGGTTCTCTTCCACAGCACCAATCCTGCTCAGAGCTAGGATAGGGTGTGTACTGGGAGAAGAGAAAAACAACACACTCACCACCAGGTTCTCTTCCACAGCACCCATCCTGCTCAGAGCTAGGATAGGGTGTGGGAGAAGAGAAAACACACTCAACCAGGTTCTCTTCCACAGCACCCATCCTGCTCAGAGCTAGGATAGGGTGTGTACTGGGAGAAGAGAAAAACAACACACTCACCACCAGGTTCTCTTCCACAGCACCCATCCTGCTCAGAGCTAGGATAGGGTGTGTACTGGGAGAAGAGAAAACACACACAACCAGGTTCTCTTCCACAGCACCCATCCTGCTCAGAGCTAGGATAGGGTGTGTACTGGGAGAAGAGAAAAACAACACACTCACCACCAGGTTCTCTTCCACAGCACCCATCCTGCTCAGAGCTAGGATAGGGTGTGTACTGGGAGAAGAGAAAAACAACACACTCACCACCAGGTTCTCTTCCACAGCACCCATCCTGCTCAGAGCTAGGATAGGGTGTGTACTGGGAGAAGAGAAAAACAACACACTCACCACCAGGTTCTCTTCCACAGCACCCATCCTGCTCAGAGCTAGGATAGGGTGTGTACTGGGAGAAGAGAAAACACACACAACCAGGTTCTCTTCCACAGCACCCATCCTGCCCAGAGCTAGGATAGGGTGTGTACTGGGAGATAAATTAAATTAAGAGAAAAAAAAAATAACAATAATGGAGAAGTCCTTGACCCTTCTTCTCCGGGCCAAGCTAGCCTACCAATATCAAGGTCCTTGTATATAGTTTATAACTTTATACTTTTTTTTTTTTATAAAATTTTTAGCTTGGCCCAATTTCTACTCTTCCATCTCTCACAGCTGAACCTCACCCAACAAAACACACTATTCCCAAATTCTACCTTCATATAACATAAGATCTGCAAAAACACTCATCATCTAGATGATGAGTGTTTTCTACACTCATCATCTAGATGATGAGTGTTTTCTCTCATTCTGCCACTTCTTCTCTTCCACATATCTCCCAACAGCTTCTTTACTACATCTGCTTTACAGTCCCCAGTGAAGAGCAGGATTTCAGGAAGTGTTTTATCTTGCATATTACATTCGGTCCTCAAATCATCATAGGAATAACACTCAGTCACAAAATGCAGTACAGTTTCAACCATTCCATTCTCACACATCTTGCACTGGGTGTCCTCCCCTACAAAAACCTTCCTCCAATTTAACGCCAGGGAATTGCTGCGTGCTCTAAAAAGAAGTACAGATTCCCAAGTGTTATCATAGAAACATTCTTGTTTTATGCAATTTTTATACAGTCTATAATTTTCCAATGTAGACATACTCATCATCTCTTCCTTCCATTTCTCTTCATCTAAGGTATTTACTCTACCATCTATTTCAGTTTCAGACATATGAATGAGTTCCTCCAGACTTTCTACACCAATATCAGACATATATCCTTTGATGATTTTTATCAGTCCATCATAACCTTTATGGTACATATCCGTCAGCACACATTTCGTCAGCTCACCAGTTTCCCCATTCAGAACACATTTAGCATACTTTAATTTAGTCTTTAAGTCTCTCATCATCATGCTAGATGCTCCCAAATCCCCCCTCAGTGCTGCAATAGCAACATGACCAGGTCCTCCAAGGATGAATCTCCAGACCTTGTTCTCCTCCCTCTGTAGTTCCCTCAGCTCAGTTTTGCTCCAGGCAACCACAGAAGAACCATACAACACAGAAGGCAGAACTATGCTTTTCCAGTATGTCTTTCCTATCAAGACCCTGCTACAACTTTTTTGAATGACAGAATAAGCAAGGTTGGAGAGTATTTTGCTGGAATTGATCTTTTTTTTTTTTTTTTTTTTTGAATAACTGACGCCAACAAAAAGAAAATATAGATTGTGGATTATGCTTTGTAAGAATTTTTGTCATAATTATCTTTTAGAAACATATTAGGATAATTATAAATTTTTAATTACAAATTTTCTGATTCAATTGGAGATTTATTGATGACCTTGAGTCTTCCTTCATCTGGGACATCTTTATCAAATCATAAAACACATTGAAACGAGAATGATACTATTCATCAAATCAATATATTGCGATTTCTTGAGTTTATTAATAATCTTAAATCTAGTTATGCTTATTAATATACTACAAGGATTGTTTTCATATTTAATGAAGTATTCACCACTCATTTTTTTTCAAACAAATCTCTAAAAATCTGCAGGAATAATATTTACACACATTTAGTATTGATCAGCCTGTGTTTTTGTTTCTAAGAATAAACTTTTTAAATGCATCACACATAGCCCAGATAGAGAAAAATTGTGCAATCTATTTAAGGTGAAAGTTTCACTTGGGAGCACCATTTCTCTTCAATATCTTAAATGTAGCACCCTGAGTTTACCAAGCTGTGGGTACAATTCTTTTGTCACTAGGGACCTACAGGTAAATTACGGTCCTTAAATTTCTAATTGCAGCCCTATTAAGAAAGTCTCAAAATCCTTCTAAAATTAATTTGGGTTCAAGCAGGTAAATTGCAGCACACTATATAACTGACAGAGTCTCAAAAAACTCGTTAAAAACGTAAATTAATGAATTATATCATGCACTGCGCTTCTTCGAACATTTTAATGTAACATTTTAATGCAATTTTGGTTCAGATTATTTTAGAGACTATCTTGAGAAAGCCACAATTAAAAGGCCGCAATTTACCTGCGTGACCCTATAATAAGCTCAATTTATGCAAGATTTTATTAATTTCACCAGTGCTTTGGAGCCATGATGGTTATTAATGTTTCTAAGATAAGAAACTGAAGTTAATTAAATTGCCGCTATTTACATACATGACCCTGAACTGGCAACTTCCTAGTCATAACTCTGGATACTTTCAAAATAGATAGTCCTTCAAAAGAAGATCTAAAACTTAAACATATACAGTTTCATATTCTTACAATTCTAAATGTTCTTCAAAAGAATAATTTATCACAAAAGGTAGGCTGAATTTTTACCTAAATATCGGTGCCTAACTGATCTGGTATAATAGGGAACATTGTTATTTTTTACATGAGGCAAATAATGATTTCGCGTTAGAATGTTTATCGTCAAACTTCAGAGTAGATTGGTGAATTAGGGGTGCGAATAAATGATGTTAACAGTTATAATGAATCATGTAAGTAAGTACCTAATGTCATATAAATGAAGTGGAGTATCAAAACACACACCTTAACAAAATTTAAACATGAACTGACGTAAGTCTGAGTGGCTGGATGCCATACTTCATAGAGAATTTATAGTAGTGACAATAGAGGTATTTTACATGCGTGACGTCATTACAGCAACCATTCAAATAAAGTTCAAGTAAATTAAAACATTTAAAATGTTTGTTGATTGGAATTATTTGAATATTAATAAATTGATTCAACCAATCAAACTTATTAACTTATAATTTCCTTGCTAAATGTATTGCCTTAATTGATGACGTCACGTATACTGTTGTTAAGTCTGAGTTACCGCCTTAGTTTTAAGCCCATATTACACTGTGGCGCTCGCCATGGCGGTCGCCATGGTTTTGTTATTATTCTCTTTAACTCCGCCCCTTTTCTCTCTAATAGCAAACAATTCCATAACAAGCGCCATTAATATGTGATCGCTCACTGCGCGATAGAACGAACACCGCCACCATTTTAGAGATGATGAAATTGTCACTGAAACCTGTTAAAGAGATATGAAATAGTTGAACAAGTATTTTGTTTCATTTTAAAAGTTATTTGAGACTTTGTATGGCTACTGTGTGATACATAAAAAAAAGAATGAACGCTTCTGTGTAGTGTCCAGTGTTGCCATACAATCAATGAAATTAAACTTTTTAATATATAGGCATGGAATTGCTTCACACAACTATCAAAAAGACAATTAACTAAATATATATTCGTGATGACATAGAATTTTAATGCTACGATTCATTTCATAGTAATTTTTTCAATTTTCCCTAAATTTCAATGCACGATCATTGCCATTGACTCATGTAGTGTAATAGCAATTTTGAGTATCACAGAGTATGGTGAGCGCCATATCTGCAAAGAGAGACAACAGCGCCATGGCGAGCGCCACAGTGTAATACGGGCTTAATTACCGACTTTTCTTGATGGTAGAAGAATTCGTAACACTTCGTTCACCCTGCAGTATAAATTGCCTTTCTTGTGTATTTACACAGCTTTGTGAATTGATAAAGGTTGAAAAACAATTAATTTTAATTTAAGATATAGTATTGCTGTAAAATTACAATATTGATCTCAATTAATTTTTAAAACTGAACAAATTTGAATTATTTCATCCATTTTTCATTTAAATTCGGTCAAATATCTTTCACTCAAATTGGAATGTGCATGGAACTAAACACTTAGGTGAAAACAATACATAAACCTAATTAAATAAACCTTAAGGGGACCGCCCCCAACATATGAAATTTTTTATTATTGAAGTTATGGTTCTGAAACCTTGTATGTATATATAAAATTGAATTATCTATCGTTTTTGTTCATAACATTTTTTCGATTAGACCCATAGAAAACGAGTTATTCGAATTGCGAACAAATTTCGAACCATTTTCAAAAACTCTACCTCTGGTTTTCGGTTGAGGCTAGAGCATTGCGGTTTTTTGCATTCGATTCTCCATACTGATATCTACAATATGATTGCCTTCGATTTTTGATTTTCGAATGGGTTTTCTAAATTTTGACTTTTTCATAAAAAGTAAACCAAAAATTTTGAAAAACAAATTTTGTCGGAAAAAATTTTCTACAACAAATTCGAAAATCAAAAATCGAAGGCAATCATATTGTAGATATCATTATGGAGTATCGAATGCAAAAAACCCGCAATACTCTAGCTTCAACCAAAAACAGGGGTAGAGTTTTGAATTACAAGATTTGTAGATATCAGAATTAGTAGGAATTTCCTTTCAAAGTTTGATGATCTGACACGCAGCATCCATCCGCTTCGAAGGTTGGGGGACAACTGACTAATCTCTCTTTGCATTCATTGGTGTGGGCGTGCTATACTGGTATGTTAGATACCAGATATAGCGATATAATTAATTATTACGAATTATAATTGGATGAGAGATGGTTTTTAGAGTACATATTGACTCCCTACCCCTCGGCCCACTTTTCCCTTTCTCCCTCTCCCAAGGGGGTTAGAGTTATACGAGACCTCTGGTATTTTGCACACACTATAAGAAGGTTATAAAGCAACTATTTACACAATAAAAAAAAAGATAAAATTTTGAGATTTCTTCGGGGGCGGTCCCCTTAAATCAAAATAGTTCATTATTCGCAAATAAAGTTAGCATTCATTATTACAATAATAATGGATGTAGCTATAGAAATAAAAAAGGGTGTGTGGCAACTTAATCTTCAGGTACCATGTACTATTTAAACTCCTATTTCTATCACAAGACAATTACTTTTTACTAAGACAGTTGAATTAGTTATCTTTAGAAAAACACATATATTTGGTATAACAATAACAAAACCTTTGAACTAAATACTAAATTATGTATATATAGGTAAACATATTACACAATAATATTGGATCATTACTCATAGCTGAGTCAATTTAGTAATTTGACTCAAGATGAGTCAATATGACTATTGATATGACTATGATCATTGACTCAAAGGTAGAGTCAATCAAGAAAAAGAGACTCCACTATTGGAGTTTTCAATCAATGACTCAAACGATGAGTCAGGCTGACTCGCAATTTTCTTTCAGTGAGCTCTGTTCTCCATGAAGTAGCTCAGTTCACTGGTAGATCTTCACCAAGTAACAACCCAAAGACAAGATGACTCCGTGTCCAGTAGCGAAGCGACTCATGTCTCGACCTCACGCAAGAAAATTATAGGAGCCTAAGAAAACAAAGCCAGTTATGGATATTTCCAAGAAAATAGCTGGAAAGCCAGGACGATTGAATGGTTTTCTCAGTTCATTTCCAATATCAAGGAAATCCATAAAAAAAATCAGTTTCGTGCTGATGTTGAAATGAAATTGAAACACTGCATTAGATCATTCTGCGTGAATTTTAGCGAACAGATTGCACGACCCACTATTAACCATTATGTACAAGAGTCAGTTAGGGATTTGCCATTTCAATACAGAGACAATATATCTCAACACCTTATGTTATTGCTAGAATTCGCTGGCAATAATGTAAAAGATATGTTGAAATCGTCCAAAGACTTTTCTCTGTTCAGGGATTTGATATATCCTAAAGTAGCGATGCTTAATGCACTTTACGGTAGGAAGTTAGCGGACTTGTTTATGCTCTATCCAGCCGATGACCTTACTGATGAGTTTATCGAATCTGTTTTGATAGTGGATAGAAACGTCCTCTATATTGTTGGTGAATGCATAGATATGAATGTAACAGTTTCAAGAAATGAAAGAAGGTTCATTTATCAAGCATTCATCAAAAAGATGACAAATTACGCAGCACTATTTTGTAACAATCGCCACATTGCTATAATGAACGTGGAATACAATCCGGACGCTGATTCTGACGTAAAAATGGAAACGGACATACTGCTTGAAAGGTTCGCTGATCATTTGAGAGAGGCTGAGACATCAAGCAACAATAATTAAAGTTGGTTAATTAAACTTGCATTTTTACAATCCCTGATGTGTCTGGGAATAGAATTTACTTTGTTTCCATTCAAAAATGTGTCCCATGTAGGTTTTGTACCCATTTATTGGTCCGCCATCTTGAATTTCTTGGGAAGAAAAAGTTAGGGGTAGAGGAAATACGAAGGAGCTCTTAGCATAGAACAAAAAGAATAACAGAAATAATTTTAAAACTATTTGAAAGCGTATAAAAAGTACTATCATATGAATCCATCATTTTCTTCTCATTAGGGCACCGATAAGGTCACCAGGGGTCAAAAGGTTAAAGGGTCAATATTCAAAATTCAGGCCCTTCCAATTTGTTTTCCATCCTGCTCCTAACTGAAATACTATTTTGGATTATACTTTATTTTGGATTATACTTTATTTTGAATGAAAGTGTACATGAATAGGCAGTTTTTAAAAAGAAAACAAAATATTTTATTGAGTATCACATTATTTTTCACTTTATGCAAAATATAGAATTTTTTCATAAATTTCCTGAAATTCCATTTCGACGTATTATTGTTTCCTCTGCCTTTCTGTTATGTTAAGAGGCCTTATATGGTAAGAGGCCTCCAGAAACTGATTATTTTTTTTTGGTTGTTGACACTAATTGGTTAATAATGTTGAAATATCATCATAACATCTAGTCTTCGTTATCTCTACAAAAATCTTCATGGCAACCTTCATAGTCAAACACTTCTTCTTAAGTGTCTTCATCAAACAGTTCCATTTCTTTTGCAGTTTTTTTAACTAAATCTACCAAGGTATGAGGAAGTAGTGGACCGCATGACCACACCGGTTCCAAAACACCTTCAGCATTTCGTTCCATCTTGTTCAGGATCATATGGCTTTGGAGACCAAAAAAATTGAAATATGTGCTAGCTTGTAGATAGCGAGGTAATGATTCACTCTATGGAAGTGTGGTATAAGGTTGTCTCGACAAGAGGTACATGGGAAAGGATATTAGATTTGTTTGTTAATTGCCAATCAACCCAAACGATCTTCCTCAACATGATTCCACTTACTTGGTTAATTGACTTCTGTTTGGAATTGCCATGAATCAGACACGTGAAAAGATGTTAGAGATGTGCTGTCTCATTGATGACCCTGACTGCCCAAAGGCTGGAAACCACCGTGAATTGGAAAGCAGAAATGAAGAAGTCAGAAGATGCAGTACAACGTACCATTGCTGATATTCGTAACTTCACCAATCCCTTCACGTTGGTTGACATAGACCATCTTTACAGCTTCGCCTATGGTGCTTCTGCTTCTTTTGAGGTCGAATTTAATGTACTACAAAATGTGAAAGCAGACAAAGAAGCAAAAGAAACACGCTTCGAACAAAACTATCAAGCTTATTGCGACACATGGAAAAGTAAGTAAAGTTTTGATTACACAAAAAAAAAAGAGGAACTTAAGTTCAGTTTTAATTGGCGTTTGTAGAAGGTTTTTTTATTATGAGATCTCCTTTTCCATTACCTACATTGTAAATGGTACAATATCGACAACAAAGTGACCTTATCTTCATGCTGCTGGTTGAATCTCAAAACCTGGATGAGCCGGAAGACCTTGATGAGTTAATGAAGTACTCAATCACTCCTGTACCTAGAAGCCTTGGTACAGCCGATGGATTCTTCAATAAGACCAACAAAGCTGCTGTACATTTCTCAGACAATAATCTGGAAAATATTCATTATTCAAAAAGGTACCCTGCACATCCATAATGGCAATGCCCTCCTTCATGCCCTGTTCAATATTTCTCCTACATTACTGGAGAAGTATATCTGCAAGTGACCAGATGATAGCAAAGAAAGATTTTATCTTCTCAACTGACTCTTACCATGCTGGTGCTATCAAGGATCAGGAGAGATTACGCCGAGGATTATCCCAGCGTAATCTGGTACAAGGGCCAGCAACATTGAAGCCAATTTACTTTAAGCTATTCCTCGTAAATGAATTAAATAAATCACTGCTTTGTGAACTATTATTGAAGGTTTGGAGCAGCAATGCAGCAGCATCTCACATTGATAACTGTGGCACAACACTAGTAGTTGTGGATGGCTTGGTATACCAGTTGCACTCCTCGGTTGGCGATGTAAATAACAATAAATTTTTAGCACGTTGACTGCATATTGGTACACGTTTGTACCACTATGTATATTACTGATAGACTTACTTAAGCCGATGATATACTAGCAGCAATAACAGCCATTTGCGGAGGTCCAACATGTTGGATTCGCCCCGCACTCATTGCAGCAATCAGTGCGGATGCATCGGTTGAACGGTGTCATGGACTACTTTTGATTGTTTTAACTTCTGAGTTGTAGGTTATTGAAGTCGAGTAGCCCAATGAATTTTCTATTTGATCAGAAACACACGTGCCTGAAACCAGACAAAATAAACCTAATTAGGAAATATGCACTATACAAATTTTGAAGTAGTTTCCTAAATCCTAAAGTTAAACATTCGTAGCTTGAGATATGCGGCATTAAATAAGTTCGAGACAAACTTAATAATTCAATATAATGGTAATTCAAACAATAAGCTAAATCCTAGATGGAAAATAAAGTTATTTAAACACTAATAAGGTCAAAAGGATCACACAAAATTACTTACAAGTTATAGTGGAACACAGGTATGAGAGATGTTTATGGCACCACAGGTAGTGAAAAAGTAATTAGATTTGCAGTATCCGTACAGGTAAAAAAGTTAACAGATGACAAACGACAAGCGTTATTAAAGATAGTTAATGAGTAATGGATAAGATACATATATGAATAATAGAAATGATTAATTGAAATAAATTAATAAATTCTTAACACTCCCCACATGATTATGAAAGTCTACTACAAATCACAAAATGGTTATACATTATAAGCATCAATATATAGCTAGTCTACATAACAGTGGAACACTTATGTGTGGATGATGGAATAAGCAAAACGGTATCATGAACATGTCTCTCTAAACAAGATGTCTTAATGTTACCATCGACACTAGATACCAGTTTTAATATTAAAGAACGAATAAGGCCATCTTTACCTAATTTAACATCTTTTACCAAAGCAATCGGCCAAGAGTTCCTCTTTGATTTTTGTTTTAACAGTACAAGATCACCTACAGCAATACATGTATTTTTACCTTGCCATTTATGCCTAACATGTAATCTATTAATATAGTTCAACTTCCAGCCAGACCAGAACTGATCAGCTAGGAATTGTACACGTCTCCACCTTAACTTACCATAGCATAACAAGTCTTGCTTGTCAAATATCTCCATAGTTTGAGGATCAGGACCCTCCTTCATGGTGAGAAGTCCTGCGGGTGACAACGGCAGAGGATCGGCTGGATCGGATAACACCTCCCAGAGAGGAGTATTGTTGACTATGGAACACGCTTCCTGAAATAGAGTAGTCATTTCATCTCTTGAGAGAGATCTATTTCCCATTTGTCTCAGTGAAGAATTGAGACAACTCTTTATTGCACCAATTTTTCGTTCCCATATTCCTCCTTGGAAACTGGCATTAGGAGTTATCATCTCCCATTGGATATTTTGTTCTTCAGCAAACTTCTGCAGTTGGATCACGCTTGGCGAAGATTCCATTTGATGTTTTGCGCCAATGAAGTTTTTTCCTTGATCGCTGATAATGAACTTACAAGAGCCTCTTATACTCCAGAACCTTCTAAGGGCATTCCTGAAGTGAGTTATATCCATTCCGGAAAGAGGTTCTATATGAACTGCCCCGGCTGTACAAACAGGTGAAGAGTAAACCCCAGAGCTTCTTGTTTGCAACTGTTCTTCTGGTATTTGATCCATCGTGTACCATATATGGACCGAATACATCTATTCCTGTGTTTGTAAAGGGGGGTACCTTTTCTAGTCTCTGTATTGGGAGGTTAGACATCATTTGAGTTTGCAACGGACTTCTTAGAGCTCTACACACAAAGCAGCTGCTTATCATACTTCTAACAGTCTTACAGCTGCCAAGAAGGTAATAACCAGCCTCCCTTAAAGCACCATGAGTGATGTGCCTTCCTGAATGCATAGCTTTGTGATGACAATGGTGAAGAATTGAAAGGCTAACAGGGTTATTCTTCGGAAGTAGGATTGGATGCTTCACTTCATATGCGAAGGGACCGACTTTTAGTCTCCCACCAACTCTGATGACACCTGTCAGATCAAGGAATGGGTCTAGTTTGGATAGTTCATGTTTTATGCTTATTGTCTCTCCCTGTTGAATCTTACCAATAACGTCACCGTACACATCATGTTGCGCGTACGTTATCAAAAACTTCACTGCTGTAGAACGGTCGGTACAAGGTGTTCGGGTTGCTAATGAAATTCCTAGGTTCTGACGAGCCTTGTCTAACCAGTACCTCATCTTTAGAATGAGTTTCACAATTCCAATAGTCTTGTCCCAATTCATTGTCTTATTACAAATCGACACACTGAGAGAGGGACCAGAAACTGTCTGAATTTTCAGCTGTGAAAGAAAGACCTTCTTTGGACTTACTTCTTCGGGAAGTTCTTCATCTAGTGGGGGAATAGCCTCACTGCTTTTAGGTGTTACCAGCTTTTGGAGCTCAACTGGACCCGTCAACCAGCAACTCTGAAGCAGTTGTTGTGGAGTGTGAGCTCTGGTTCCTATATCCCCTGGATTCTTTTCAGTTGACACAAACTTCCATTGGTCAATAGAAGAGTTCTGCAATATTATTTCAACTCTTCTTGAAACATATCGTTGGAACTGTTTTTGCTCGTTTCGAATATAGCCGAGCACAACAAGTGAATCAGTGTAGAAGTAGACGCCATCTACAGTGGGGATCTCCTTTTGAATTCTTCGAGCAGCTGTAACTCCTTCCACGGCAGCGCATAGCTCTAGACGAGGAATGGAAGTAGCCAGACGAGGTGCTACCTTTGAACCAGCCTTTAGGAAAGATACGGCTACGTCTTGAGAGTTGCTTGATTGTAGATAGGATACGTACGCTATAGCATCCTTAGAAGCATCGCAGTAAACGTGGATGTATCTCTTGACTACAGGACCAAAGCCGATGAGAGTATAGCACCTAGGAATCTCTATGATTGAAACTTCTGATAAGGACGACATACAGGATTCCCACTGAGGTAGATATCTCTGGGGCAACTAATCATCCCAATCATAGTTCTCGTACAGATTAGTTTTAGTCTTAGGTGGCATTATCTGTCTTTGGTACAGTTTACCGGCAAGTGTTACGGGCTCTGTGATTCCAAGAGGATCATATATTGAACTGTTTATAGAGAGTATGCCCCTTTTGGTGAATGGTTTTGACTTCATGTCGCTTCTTAGCATCAACTTATCTCTTTTAGTTTTCCACAGCAAGCCAAGAGTCGAGGACACAGAACCTTCTGGGAAAATTTCCTTCGATTCCTCTGCCTTCTCTGAGCAATGAAAACTATTCATCACCTCTTGTGAGTTTGAAACTAGTTTATGAAGCCTGATGTTGTAGAAACTAAGAAGACTTTTAGCTCCTGAGAGTATACCTATAGCCTCGTTGACCGATCCAGCCGAGCCCAGACCGTCATCGACATACATCGACTCCTCCACGAACAGTCTAGAAGAGTCCCGACACTCCACAGGAGAGTACTTGGCAGCATAGCGTAGAGCATAGTTTGCTACAGCTGGACTACAGGTGTTGCCGAAGACGTGCACAACAGCCTGAAACTGGACAATACTGTTAGAGGGATCATTGTTTTTATACCAAAAGAATCTTAAATAATTGCAATGTTCAGGGTGAACATAAAAACAGTGAAACATATGCTCGATATCACCGCTGAAGGCGATTTCACCTAATCTAAATCTGAGTATAACACCTAACAGTAAGTTATTATTGTCAGGACCCTGATACAAATTATCATTCAATGAGATCCCATTGAATTTAGCGCTACTATCAAAGACTAGTCTTACTTTATTTTTTCTCTGATTCACTACAGGAAATACTGGAAGCCACCAAGCTTTGCCAGTTTCGTAATCAATTTCGTTAAGAGTTAGTTCTCTAACATGACCATCTTGAATATAGTTCCCCATAACTTTCAGACATTGGTTTAACTTTGACTTATCCCTGGTAAGGCGCGAAAGAGTATTGTAAGTTCTATTGAATACCGCAGTTTTATTGCAAGGCAAAGGTGATTTAGATTTTAATGGCAATGGTAATCTTATATTACCGTCTGGATTGAATTCAACACTACTATTCATTATATGTATGAATTTCTTCTCATCCCTAGATAGATCTAATAACTCATCGTTTTCAGTTTCCGCAGTTGAATCTAGATATTTGTAACTAGTCGGAAATGTTACGTTTGCCTCAAAGTGTTCGCGAGTATCTAATTGAGTTTTGAGAACAACAGCGTAAGGGTTATTTGAATTAGAAACTGAGGGACCCACTAGAGCCCAACCAAGAGATGTCTTATGAACAAAAGGAGCACGGTTCCCGAACACCCTAGTAGCCATAGCTGGACCACAGTTACTACCAACAAGTAATAAAACTTCATAGTTTCCAACACTGTCAATAAAGTTACTAGAGAATCTAGAAATATTTCTAATATTCCTAACAGAAGAAGATGTAGCTACTTGGAAACGAGTGTCAGGTATACAATTACTCGAAAATAACTGAGGTAATTTAATCCAATTAGACTCGTTTACTCCTCTTATCTGAATACCATTAGCTATGGAGCCATTTACCATTGATGATACACTTTGCATAGTAGTCATTTTATATTGAGTAGAAGGTACTTTTAATTGGAAATGCTCTATCAATTTGTCATCTATGAAGCTAGTATTAGACTGTTCGTCAACGATACAATAACAAAGAAATGTCTTACCATTAGGTTCGGCTCTTACCTCAACAAGCATTGTTTTACTAAAGATACCATAAGTTTTACCGTTACCATCTGAAGTGCAAAGATTAAGGGAGTTCCGAGGTTGATTTTGAGCCCTTTCCCAAAGGCGATTAGTGTCTGGTCTCTGCCTGGGATATTGTTGTTCATAACGATTTCTGTCGTCTCTTCCTTGAATAGCGGTACCTCTATGCATCAATGAGTGATGTCGTCCGTTACAGTGTTTACACTTTATCCCAGATTTACAGTCTTTCTGTTGGTGAGATTTGAGACACCTGAAGCAGGCCTTTGATTGCAATACAATTTGCTTTACTTCAGGATATGGGAGGTTATTTAAAGCACGACACTGACAATTGGTGTTTCGAGTCTTGATGATACGTGCATGAGAGTCCATCATCTCCTAAAGAAGTTTCAGTTTGAAGAATGAATTTATTGCTTTGATTAGAGCCTGACACTCTATTCATAAACCCAGGAATACTAAACTCCTGAACGACCTTAGTGAGAAAATCCACAAAAACATAAAAATGTGGTTCCTGACCCATGGCACACTCATAGTTATGCCACGATTTTCTCCAGCGATGTTGTAGTGGTTCTGGAAGTTTCTCCCATACCTTTCTCATACCGCAACTGAGATTCATTTGATGGAGTTCACGGCAGTGAGGAATGTTAGCTTCAATTATGCGGCTCAAATCAAGAAGATCTTCGAGACAACTAATCTGTTTGGTATTCTTTATCACAGGAAAAGCGTTCAATTTATTGAGCAAGTCATCTGCCAATTTATATGACGTACCAAACCTACTCGTCAGCGTGTGCCAAATCATAGCTAATGTTGAACGTGGATTGTCAGACGCCGATGCTAGAAGATTATCTACTATTTTCCTAGGTCTAGCAGATGTATGAGATTGAATAATATAAATGCAGTCTGAACTGGATGCATTTGCTGATTCTAAATCTTTATCCAGTCTTCTTTTCCATGACCAAAACATGTGACTCTCCCCACCATAAATATTTCGGGGTGTAAAGAGCAAATCTTCTCTTAGTCTATGTGATACGTAAGAACCCATATCAGCGAGTGGAGCACCTGCAGCGAGTGGAGCACCTGCAGCGAGTGGAACGCCTGCAGCGAGTGGAACGCCTGCAGCGAGTGGAACGCCTGCAGCGAGTGGAACGCCTGCAGCGAGTGGAACGCCTGCAGCGAGTGGAACGCCTGCAGCGAGTGGAACGCCTGCAGCGAGTGGAGCACCTGCAGCGAGTGGAGCACCTGCCGTGTTCGGAACATAGGCAGAGAGTGACACTCCTGCAGCAATTGCCGCAGCGGCACTGAGAGGCGCAGCGGCATTGAGAGGCGCAGCGGCATTGAGAGGCGCAGCGGCATTGAGAGGCGCAGCGGCATTGAGAGGCGCAGCGGCATTGAGAGGCGCATTGATATTGGGAGGCGCATTGATATTGGGAGGCGCAGTAGTAGAAAATGGCGCAGTAGTAGAGAATGGCGCAGTAGTAGAGAATGGCGCAGTAGTAGAGAATGGCGCAGTAGTATCGTAATTATTGACAGATACTTCAGAGTTAGTGTCTGCGTTAGAAATAGTTTCTTCATTCTCTTCTCTAAGGATAGAATTCACTGAAGAAATAACTTCCTTACATTCTCTAACAAGGCTATACCTCGAGTTTCTAACTTCTAGCGATTCATTTACAGAACCAACTTCTAATAGGCGAGTAGATAATTCCCTACTACTTTGAAGATACTTAGTTCGGCAAATTTTTAATTTATTTGCAGCATCTCTCAAAGATTGAGGTGCTAAGCTCTGAACAGCACTGGTCCTTTCTAGGTGATTATAGAGCTCATCTTTCAGGGTATCCTCTGCCGCTCTCAAATCACGTAATGGAATTTGTCAACCTCTAAACATCTCCATGCCCTTGTCTTAATGCCCGGACTGATGGTACATCTAAGATTTCGTAACTTGCACTGTCATGGACTACTTTTGATTGTTTTAACTTCTGAGTTGTAGGTTATTAAAGTCGAGTAGCCCAATGAATTTTCTATTTGATCAGAAACACACGTGCCTGAAACCAGACAAAATAAACCTAATTAGGAAATATGCACTATACAAATTTTGAAGTAGTTTCCTAAATCCTAAAGTTAAACATTCGTAGCTTGAGATATGCGGCATTAAATAATTTCGAGACAAACTTAATAATTCAATATAATGGTAATTCAAACAATAAGCTAAATCCTAGATGGAAAATAAAGTTATTTAAACACTAATAAGGTCAAAAGGATCACACAAAATTACTTACAAGTTATAGTGGAACACAGGTATGAGAGATGTTTATGGCACCACAGGTAGTGAAAAAGTAATTAGATTTGCAGTATCCGTACAGGTAAAAAAGTTAACAGATGACAAACGACAAGCGTCATTAAAGATAGTTAATGAGTAATGGATAAGATACATATATGAATAATAGAAATGATTAATTGAAATAAATTAATAAATTCATAACAAACGGGAAGGTGTCGCTCCTCAATATGTCTTCACCAGAATTTGATGGAAAATACTTAAATTCTCAACGTGGTGACTGCTGCGGTCAGTGGTACAAATATATACCAGTCAATATTTTAAATCCGAATTAAACTGTGACAATATATACCACTATGTTTATAATACAGATGAAATCAATAGGTACACACTGAGTTACTCAGATTCTCTCGCTATCATAGGACATGTGATACAGAAGCAATAACAGAAGCTTGAAAATTTAGAAAAGTGACAGTGACTGCATTTTGAGCATATGTACTAATGTAGTCAACGTGTTAAGAGAATTTATCTACGTAAAATCAGTATGTGTTACAGGTTCCACATTTAACCATTTCAAGTTTCATCATAAGAGGTCCACGAACTTACACTTCATCAGGGAAACCTGACTCAAGGAAAGTGCTGTACCTGAATAATGCGGTTAAACTGGGTCACCTGTACATGGGTATATTTGTGATCCTCCACTTTTATGGCAGAATCCATGGGTGCCGAAAAATGTAAGATGACCCTCGGTCTGTTCGTCTTCACCGGGGAGGAGGTTAAAAGTTCCTTCAAAGGAAAGGGCAAGATTGGGCCCCTGAAGAAGATGCAACGTAATTCAAATTTTCATGAAACTTTCAGGTATTTACTTGAACACATGCAATGACCAGACAATCACACTTTCTTACTAATTTTAAGGTTCATATAATTGTAGTCATTGCCTTGGGTATGAATGTTCGGTATTCACGTGTCTGATTTATGGTCATTCCAGACAGAAGTCAATTAACCAAGTACGTGGAATCATGTTGAGGAAGATTGTTGGGGTTGATTAGCAATTGACAAACAAATCTAATATCCTTTCCCATGTACCCCTTGTCGAGAAAACCTTATACCTCACATCCATAGAGTGAATCATTGCCTCGCTATCTACAAGCTAGCACATATTTCAATTTTTTTGGTGTCCAAAGCCATATGATCCTGAACAAGATGGAAACGAAATGTTAAGGCGTTTTGTTCGAACCGGTGTGGTCATGCGGTCCACTACTTCCTCATACCTTGGTAGATTTAGTTAAAAAAACTGCAAAAGAAATGGAACTGTTTGATGAAGACACTTAAGAAGAAGTGTTTGACTATGAAGGTTGCCATGAAGATTTTTGTAGAGATAACGAAGACTAGATGTTATGATGATATTTCAACATTATTAACCAATTAGTGTCAACAACCAAAAAAAAATAATCAGTTTCTGGAGGCCTCTTACCATATGAGGCCTCTTAACATTACAGAAAGGCAGAGGAAACAATAATATATATGTACGTCGAAATGGAATTTCAGGAAATTTATGAAAAAATTCTAGATTTTTATAAGAATTTATATTGTGTATATTATATAGGTGTTTGTTTCTCTAAAATTTATAAAAACCAAAAAAAAACTAATATAACTAAAAAATGAATAAAAAATGTATTTAAATATTTCTCATATATTCTATAATATGTATAATAACTCTGTTAAGAGAGGTCGCTGCATGCATCTTGGGGTTTTGATTGGTAAGCTGAAATTGTCGAAACCTACTTAATTGTTAAAATATACTTCAGTTAGAGAAACTACTCGTCAGTGATAGTCATACATAATTTGCTATGTGACTTATCCTATAGGTTCGCATCACTAGTCTATAATGGTGTTTGTGTTCCTGGTGCATTTTCCTTGTAAAACTTACGGTCAAGAGTTATATTGCTCTTTCTTGATATTCGATTTATGATCCTATTTGGTGTTGATATGATCCACCCTTATTGAACTTTTCTAATCGGTATTGCCAGTATATGGTACTTACCTCTTGAAATACTGAACTTCTGTGCATGGCACAATTATTTCAAGGTAGTAAACATTTCGTTGCCATATTTGAAATTTCTCATTGTTTGTATGTATGCGACCCCTCTGACTCTATTCTATTTATTCATTTTTAGAATCCCTAAATAGATGCTACTCTGCCGTAATTTGAGAAATTACTCTATCTGTAGCTGTTCCATTTCTACTGATTGTTGATTTCTTTTGTATGATATTATTTATGTAAGTTCTCCTTGAGTATAAGCCGTGAATATAGTTGAGATACCAGAGCTCTTTGCCATGTAACTAATTTACACCTTTTTCTATTCTAGATCTGCAATAAAGAGCTGCCTTCTTTATTTATTTCATTTCCCATTCATTTAAAATTCCTTGATAGAAATTAAACCTAGGTAGGTATTAAAACTTACAAAGAATAAAATTCTTGAAATAATTTTTGACTCTGGTATCTTTGCTAATCATGGCTCCCAAGGGTGATAATTTGGAAACAACTCAGGCTAAGGTTAGGGAACTCGTTACTAAACGAGCAGTAATTAAAAGAAGAGTTACTTTAGCGTTTAATAGAGCTGAAGGTAGACAACTTGATTATACCATTCTGAAGTCTAGCATTGAAGGCTATTTAAGTGATATCAGATTGATAGATGATCAGATTAACGAATTATTTTTGCGCGTTTCTGATTTCGATCCTAATTTTGACGGTGAATCTATTATTGAATTTGATGCACAAACTGATTACCATTTAGATGTTAAATCCACGCTATTATCATTAAAACCCCCTGTAAATATTACCCCTCCCCCTATCACTCCTGTGGTAACTAATTGTGAACTTAAATTACCTGAATTAAAATGTGATACCTTTTCTGGTGAAGGTAGCACACAGTTAGACTATCATTCATTTATTACTCAGTTTGATAATGTGGTAGGTAAGAGAGTGAACTTAAGTAATTCCGCTAAGTTTACTTACTTAAAAAGTTACCTTGAAGGATATGCTAGTAAACTTGTTGAACATTTACAAATTTCAGATGAAAATTACACTAATGCTTTAGAATTGCTTAATTTTGAATTTTTTGATAGGGAATCTGTTATTAATGATTTAATAAGTAAATTTCTGAATCTGAAACCTAAATATGATTATAACTTACTTGATGTTAAAATCTACATTAACGATGTACGTTGCATTTTGAGCGATTTAAAGCGGTATGAAGTTGATATGATTGAAGGCGACAATAATTATTTAGTTTCGCACATTGTCTTTAATAAATTGCCGCAAATCTTTAAGCAGGAGTTAGTTAGGAAATTAGGAAATAACTATCCTAAACTTAAAGATATTTTCGATAATTATGCAGAATTGATAAAGACTATTAATCTTAACCAATCTAGAAATTCAGAGTTTAAACCTCAAAGAAAATTCGTTGACTTTAATCCCCAATCTTCTGTTTCTAAACCTGTTTTCAGATCTAATTTTGTAGGTGATAGTACTTCACAGAAAATTAAAAATTGTAAGTTCTGTAACTGTAATGGTCACAATATGTTTTCATGCAAAAGGTATTCTAAATTAGATGATAGGAGAGCGAGATGTGTGGAACTTGGTTTATGTACTAAATGTTCCAGTTCTAAGCATATCGGTTCTAACTGTCGTAATCTTGATTTTGCTTGCTATCTCTGTAAAAAGCATGACCATATTTCCGCATTGTGCCCTAAATTATATTCTCACGTGAACACTAACTTTTGCATTAATTCTTCTGGTGATACTGGTAAAACTTATATTTTGCCTACAATGTTTATAACTATTGAATCTGGTAACAGTAAAATTAAAGTTAAATGTCTTATTGATACCGGAAGTCAACGTTCTTATCTTTCTAAGAAAGTTCATGATAAAATTAGTTCTAAAGCAACTAACAAAACTAGGATGCTTGTTAACACATTTTTGGAGTCAGAATATAAAGAATTTATTGAGACTGCTATTACTGTTAAATTTGATGGTAATTCCCACTATACTATGCCCTTTTTAATTAGTGATGATGTTGATTTGTCTTATCAAATAGATGGACTAGTTACTGCTTATGAAAACATTAATGAACATTACGAATTGACTGATAATTTGGAATCTGATATTGTACATTTGGAGGGATTGTTAGGAGTAGATGCTATTCAATATTTTCAGTTTTATAAATTGGTCCCTTGTCTTAATGGTAGCGCTATTCATTTAGCGAATGGTATTGTGCCTGTTGGTAATGTGGATTCTTTTTTGACAGAATCGCAACTTTCCGATAAGTATACTGCTAGGAATGATCAATCCGATTCTCTGATTAGTAGGTCTTTAGTAAATTTTGTTTTGAATCCCTTAAAAACTAAGTTCGATCCTATTGGCTCTATTATTAGCGATAGTTTGGTTGACGATAGGCTTGATGATATGTTTAAGGTAGAGTCTTTAGGTATTTCTGATTGTTCCCAATATGATAAACACTATATAGATGAATTTGATTCTAATCTTTCTTTCAATTATGGTAAATATGAAGTTAAACTTCCTTGGACTAATAATATAGTGAACGTTAAATCTAATTTTGATATATCCAAGCAAATTTTGAATAAGGTTGTAGACAAGTTACATAAAGATAACCTGTATGCTGATTATGATGCTGTCTTGCAACAACAATTATCTGACGATATTATTGAACCAATTGATTTGAGTAATATTAATTGTGAGGATCATGTTTGGATACCTCATAGGCCGGTTATCAAACAGCAAGAAAATGTTACTACTAAACTTAGGATAGTGTTAAATTGTAGTTTGAAGATAGGTAGTTCGCCTTCTCTCAACGAAGCGGCCTATCCTGGAGTAGATCTACTGTCCAATTTAATGGAATTGTTAATTAAAATTAGGAACAACAAATATTTTGTGATGTCTGACATTAAACAGGCATTCTTAATGATTAAAATTAAAACTGAATCTGACCGCAATAAGTTTAGTATATTGTGGAAAGATAAGTTAGGTAATTTGATAGGCTACAGATACAAAAGCATTGTATTTGGTTTTATTAGTTCTCCATTCATATTAAATCATGTCATTAAATACCATATATCGAAATATGAGTACGACAACGTATTCCAAATACTCAATGAAAATTTGTATGTGGATAACCTGTTCTTTACAGGCTCCAATAACAAACTTCTTTCAGAGCTTTATACCCAAACCTATGAGCGTATGAAGTCTGGGGGCTTTGAACTCCGTTCTTGGGTTACAAATAACCCCTGCCTAGCTGAGCAGATTGATCGGGATGAGAGAGGTACTTCGCACTCTCAAGACTATGAGAAGGTGCTGGGGTACAAGTACTTTCCTCAAACTGACGAGATGGCCCTTGGTGACTGCGATAACTCCCCAGTTGGTGAGGCTGTAACCAAACGGACAATTCTCTCTACAGTTTCTCAGATTTTCGATCCTCTGGGTCAGTATTTACCGGTCACTGTTAGAGGTAAGATTATTCTGCAAAAGTTGTGGAAACAAAAAGTTGGATGGGATGACTCTGTTTGTGATGATATTAAGAGGGAATGGTTAAAGATTAAAACGGACCTTTCGAAACTATCTAGCGTTACTTTTCCACGCCAAGCTTATGATAATGATTGCGAACTATTAATTTGTTGCGATGCATCTAAAGACCTTTATGGCTTCACCTGTTATGCTAAAAGTAATGTCAATGGAAATTTGGAAACCAACTTAATTTTTGCTAAAACAAAAAACGCACCAGTTAAAGGCAAATCTCTTCCAACCTTAGAATTACTTTCAGCTTTTCTTGCCCTAAAATGCCTGCCTAACATTTTAAATAGTTTAAAGGGTAAAGTAACTAATGTCACTTTGTGCTTAGATGCACAAATAGTACTTTCTTGGATATTGACCAAAAATGTTAAGACTAAGAATCTGTTTGCAAGTAATCGAATTAAAGACATAACAAGATATAGAGAGGAAATTCTCTCTAATTATTCCATTGACATTAAGTTTAAATATATCCCTACTGAACTTAACCCTGCTGATTTGTTAACTAGAGGAATGACCTTTGAATCTTTTGTATCTAACATTAAAATATGGAGGAAAGGACCTGAATTTCTCAATGAAACATCTATCAGATGGCCTGAAAGGGAACTAAGATGTCTCTCTGAATCTTCCAAACTCCTTACTAGATCTGTTGTTGCTTCTAAAATTGAAACTATCTGTCCAGTTGACAAATTTTCTGATGTAAATAAATTAATTCGAGTCACTTCATTGGTTTTTAAATTTGTTTCTTTGTTAAAGAAGAAACCTAAAGACCCGTTTGAACTTGTTAATGATTCTAAACTATACTGGTTGAAACATGAACAACGCACTAATTTTGTTGAAGAGTTCAACTTTCTTAATTCGAGTAATTCTAAAAATGTACCTCCTAGAGTAAATAATTTGAACCTATTTCTAGATTCAAATGACCTGATTAGATCTAAAGGTAGATTAGATAAATGTTTCAAACTTTCTCCCGATCAATGTAATCCCATTTTGCTTCCCAAATTTAGTTTCTTTACTAAATTGATAATTTTAGATTGTCACAGTAATTGTAAACACTTGGGTGTGTCTAGTACTATCAGTAACATTAGGAAATCGGGATATTGGATTCCTCAAATCCGTTCCATAGTAAAATCTGTTTTGTCCAAATGTTTTTTGTGTAAGAAAATGAATAGTTTAGCCTATAAGTACCCTAAACCTACTAATTATTTCAAACCCAAAGTTAATTTTGTGAAACCATTTCTTCACACAGGAATGGATTTCACTGGTCACATTTTTTGTGAAGTTTGGCGATACCGTAGTTAAAATGTATCTATTGGTATTCACTTGTCTAAACATTAGAGCAGTACATTTGGAATTAGTGCCATCTATGAGTTGTAAAGATTTCTTACTTGCCTTTACACGCTTTTGCAATTCATGTGGCATACCAGAATGTATTTACAGTGATAATGCTAATACCTTTCTTTTAGCAATGGGAATTGTTTCTAAATCTCATGTTGATAATGATTTCACTTCATACCTAGTTAAAAATTCTATAAGGCACATAAAAATTCCTTTGTATTCCGCCTGGGTTGGAAGTGCCTGGGAAAGGATGATTAGAACTATAAAATCTTCTTTATATAAAGTGATAGGTAGGAAGCATGTTGAATATTTCATTTTGATAACAATTTTAACTGAAATTGGAAATGCCATCAATTCTCGTCCCCTGACTTATGTAGACTCTGATAGTTTGAATATAATATCTCCCAATTCTTTTCTCAAATTCGACACAGGAAGACGTATCTTGTATGGAAGCCTGTCTGGGGTGGAGTTGGCTGCCCCTAGCCGCGCTGAACTAGTCTCTTCCTTGGAGAATAAAGAAGACTTGCTTGAAAGGCTAAAAGACGTCTGGTATGAAGACTATCTTCTCTCCTTGAGGGAAAATGCTAGAGATTTGTACCAGGACTCGTAGGAGAACAAAATACACTCCGGTGACGTCGTCCTTATATCTTCCATTAGTAAACCAAGGACCTTATGGCAATTGGGCAAGATAACCGAGACCATCACGGGCAGTGATGGAAGGATCAGATTTGCTAAAGTTTTGAGACCGGACCGAACTGAGGGAGTGTACGCCATAAACTTGCTGCATCCACTGGAAATATCCCAAGAGATGGTAGAGCACCTGGACCCTGTGGACTTCCGTCCTCCGAACCCTACTTCCCAAAAACCAAAGAGAGCCGCTGCAGTCAAATGCATTGAGCGCATGAGACAAAGCAATTAAAATTGCTTATTTGTCGCCCGGGAGTATATAAGAATTTATATTGTGTATATTATATAGGTGTTTGTTTCTCTAAAATTTATAAAAACCAAAAAAAAACTAATATAACTAAAAAATGAATAAAAAATGTATTTAAATATTTCTCATATATTCTATAATATGTATAATAACTCTGTTAAGAGAGGTCGCTGCATGCATCTTGGGGTTTTGATTGGTAAGCTGAAATTGTCGAAACCTACTTAATTGTTAAAATATACTTCAGTTAGAGAAACTACTCGTCAGTGATAGTCATACATAATTTGCTATGTGACTTATCCTATAGGTTCGCATCACTAGTCTATAATGGTGTTTGTGTTCCTGGTGCATTTTCCTTGTAAAACTTACGGTCGAGAGTTATATTGCTCTTTCTTGATATTCGATTTATGATCCTATTTGGTGTTGATATGATCCACCCTTATTGAACTTTTCTAATCGGTATTGCCAGTATATGGTACTTACCTCTTGAAATACTGAACTTCTGTGCATGGCACAATTATTTCAAGGTAGTAAACATTTCGTTGCCATATTTGAAATTTCTCATTGTTTGTATGTATGCGACCCCTCTGACTCTATTCTATTTATTCATTTTTAGAATCCCTAAATAGATGCTACTCTGCCGTAATTTGAGAAATTACTCTATCTGTAGCTGTTCCATTTCTACTGATTGTTGATTTCTTTTGTATGATATTATTTATGTAAGTTCTCCTTGAGTATAAGCCGTGAATATAGTTGAGATACCAGAGCTCTTTGTCATGTAACTAATTTACACCTTTTTCTATTCTAGATCTGCAATAAAGAGCTGCCTTCTTTATTTATTTCATTTCCCATTCATTTAAAATTCCTTGATAGAAATTAAACCTAGGTAGGTATTAAAACTTACATTTTGCATAAAGTGATAAATAATGTTGTACTCTATAAAAGTATTTTGTTATATTTTTAAAACTGCCTATTCCTGTACACTTCCATTCAAAATAAAGTATAATCAAAATAGTATTTCAGTTAGGAACAGGATGGATAACATATTGGAAGGGCCTGAATTTTGAATATTGACCCTTTAACGTGACCTTTTGACCCCTGGTGACCTTGTCGGTGCCCTAATGAAAAAAATAATGAATTCTTATGATAGTAATTTTTATACGCTTTCAAATGGTACTAAAATTATATCCATTATTCTTTTTGTTCTATGCTAAGAGCTCCTTCGTATTTCCTCTACCCCTAACTTTTTCTTCTCAAGAAATCAAAGATGGCGGACAAAGAAATGGGTAGAAAACCTACATGGGACACATTTTTGAATGGAAACAAAGTAAATTCTATTCCCAGACACATCAGGGATAGTAAAAATGCAAGTTAAAAAAATGTATCATGGGGGTGCATTGGAACCCTATCTTCCTACTAGACTAATGTCAGATTTTAAATTATTTTTAAAGAATACTGTAGGAATAAATATATTGATTAATTTTTAAGCTAACCCACTGCATAGTTCTTAGTACTTTTAACATGTTTTAATTTAGATTGATGTATATATTTAATTTTCAACCAGTTTGTAACTTCTCTGAATTTAAATAAATAAATAAAATAGGTTTAACACTACAACTATATATAGACGCTACGACGGGCAGCACGGGGCAATTTGAGCTCCGCCTTCTTAAAATGCTTATAACTTCTAATAGAGCAAAGAATTTTATCTATAAACTCTTATACACCTACTATGAAAAATTGAGAACACATATAATTAAGTTATTCATACACTGACCAGCTTAGAACAATATAATAATGATATAACGAAATTAAAACCGTCACTGAAGATTGTACGACAACTGTTACTCACCTTGAGCACAGAGTCGGAACGAGAGAGCGCGCAAAGCACTGAACCACTCACAACGGACACATAGTCTGCACTGACTGAACTTGAGGTCCAGCAGTGGACCAGCACTGGTGTCTGTTGCGGCAAATTACTAATTATACCTAGTTTATTGCTATACTAATTATAGTTTAATGCTTTCGGTACATCAAATACAATAAGTTAAGAAAGCTTATTTGATGACAAACATCAAATCACACAATATCTGAAGTTAATGAACTTTTTCGTTGGGCGGGGTTCATATTACCCTTTGCTGCACGTTGTAGGGTTAAAGAAGTGGTATTAGTTCTAGAAAGAGAATTTATAAAGCATTCGAGGCTATTTGTTTATTACATTTAAAATCTCATCGTCAAATAATTGGCAGAGTTATTATAAAATATTAGAAATGATAAAAGACCTACAACACTTCCTTGGGGTGTAACCACCATTCATACTTTGATTTCTCCACAGTATTGTTACTATTTAAAATTATTTGTAACGATTAATGTCATTTCAAGTGTGACTGCGAATCCACAGTTAGTAATACCAACTCACTAGTTTTTCATTCACATTAACCAATGTCTGTTTATTTACATTTGAAGTGATCCTATGGACCTAGAGAGTTGAGAGTTCTTTGTAAATGCGAGGCAGTTTATGATCAGCTGTTTCAGAGTAAAATATTTAAATACATTATTGTATTATTTTAGCATGCTGATAAATGGCATACATTGATATACCTTTTAATTTCTTAAATAGTATTGCCTATTCATGTACACTTCCATTCAAAATAAAGTATAATCAAAATAGTATTTCAGTTAGGAACAGGATGGATAACATATTGGAAGGGCCTGAATTTTGAATATTGACCCTTTAACGTGACCTTTTGACCCCTGGTGACCTTGTCGGTGCCCTAATGAAAAAAATAATGAATTCTTATGATAGTAATTTTTATACGCTTTCAAATGGTACTAAAATTATATCTATTATTCTTTTTGTTCTATGCTAAGAGCTCCTTCGTATTTCCTCTACCCCTAACTTTTTCTTCTCAAGAAATCAAAGATGGCGGACAAAGAAATGGGTAGAAAACCTACATGGGACACATTTTTGAATGGAAACAAAGTAAATTCTATTCCCAGACACATCAGGGATAGTAAAAATGCAAGTTAAAAAAATGTATCATGGGGGTGCATTGGAACCCTATCTTCCTACTAGACTAATGTCAGATTTTAAATTATTTTTAAAGAATACTGTAGGAATAAATATATTGATTAATTTTTAAGCTAACCCACTGCATAGTTCTTAGTACTTTTAACATGTTTTAATTTAGATTGATGTATATATTTAATTTTCAACCAGTTTGTAACTTCTCTGAATTTAAATGAATAAATAAAATAGGTTTAACCCTACAACTATATATAGACGCTACGACGGGCAGCACGGGGCAATTTGAGCTAATAGTATTTTGTATTTTACGAAGAAATAATAGAAATCAATTGTACTTTTATCACACTGAGTAAATGCATCCCTGCACTGAGTAACTGCATCCCTACAATGTGTAACTGCATCTCTACAATGTGTAACTGCATCACTACACTGAGTAACTGCATCCCTGCACAGAGTAACTGCATCCCTGCACTGAGTAACTGCATCTCTGGACAGAGTAACTGCATCCCTGGACAGAGTAACTACATCCCTACACTGAGTAACTGCATCCCTACACTGATTAACTGCATCCCTACACTGAGTAACTACATCCCTACACTGAGAAACTTGATCCCTACACTAGATAACTGTATCCATACACTAAGTAACTGCATCCCTGCACTGAGTAACTGCATCCCTACACTGAGTAACTTTATCCCTACATTGAGTAACTGCATCCTTACACTGAGTAACTGCATCCTTACACTGAGTAACTGCATCCCTGCACTGAGTAACTGCATCCCTACGCTGAATAACTGCATCCCTGCACCAAGTAAGTAACTGCATCCCTAAACTGAGTAACTGCATCCTTGCAATGAGTAACTGCATCCCTGCACTAAGTAATGCATCCCTGCACTTAGTAACTGCATCCCTGCACTGAGTAACTGCATCCCTGCACTGAGTAACTGCATCCCTGCACTTAGTAACTGCATCCCTGCACTGAGTAACTGCATCCCTGCACTTAGTAACTGCATCCCTGCACTTAGTAACTGCATCCCTGCACTGAGTAACTGCATCCCTGCACTGAGTAACTGCATCCCTGCACTGAGTAACTGCATCCTTGCAATGAGTAACTGCATCCCTGCACTTAGTAACTGCATCCCTACACTGAGTAACTACTTCACTATTCACTCTTTACTTTTATTACTGAACTTCCCAAAGCTTCAAATTGTATTCTTTTTATCTGAATATCTTGAAAATAAAATAAAAACCAAAGGATTTAAAAATTGCAGACAATTGCACCACAACTGAAGCACTCGAATGAAAGGAACCTGAGTTATGAAATGCGCTTGCGTATTTCATATGTTCGAATCATACCTATAAAATGATATATGTCAAGAAATGGGAAATAGTTATCCCTCAATGAAAATTGTTTTTAATATTTCAATCTTAGGAAACAATCTATAGTCTATACCATTTACAATTCTAGTTGATCCAACTGAAATGATATATGATCCAACTGAAATGATATATGATCCAACTGAAATGATATATGATCCAACTGAAATGATAATTATATGATCCAAGCGAAATAATATTTGATCCAATGAAACTGAATATTTTATCATTCTGACACCTAACATTTTGTGTCTCTGTCTGTTGGTTGGTTGCAAGAAAAATGTCATGCTTTTAATATTTAAAATATAAACAAATATTTGTGTAATCTCTCATTGCCACCTTAAACTTTCATTGCCCACCATAATCTTTCATTTCCCACCATAATCTTTCATTACCCATCATAATCTTTCATTACTCACCATAATCTTTCATTGCCCATCATAATCTTTCATTGCCCACCATAATATTTCATTGCCCACCACAATCCTTCATTATCTACCATAATCCTTCTTTGCCCACCATAATCTTTTATTGCCCACCATAATATTTCATTGTCCACCATAATATTTCATTGCCCACCATAATCTTTCATTGCCCACCATAATCTTTCATTGTCCATCATAATCTTTCATTATCCAACCAAATTCTTCATTATCTACCATAATCGTTCATTGTCCACCATAATATTTCATTGCCCACCACAATTCTTCATTATCTACCATAATCCTTCTTTGCCCACCATAATCTTTCATTGCCTACCATAATATTTCATTGTCCACCATAATATTTCATTGCCCACCATAATCTTTCATTGCCCACCATAATCTTTCATTACCCATCATAATCTTTCATTGCCCATCATAATCTTTCATTTCCCAACATAATCTTTCATTACCCATCATAATCTTTCATTACTCACCATAATCTTTCATTGCCCATCATAATCTTTCATTGCCCACCATAATGTTTCATTGCCCGTCATACTCTTTCATTGCCCATCAAAACCTTATATTGCCCACCATACTCTTTCATTGCCCACCAAAATCTGTCATTGCCCACCATAATCTTTCATTGCCCACCATAATATTTCGTTACCCACCATAATATTTCATTGTCCACCATAATATTTCATTGTCCACCATAATCCTTCACTGCCTACCATAATATTTCATTCCCCACCATAGTATTTCATTGCCCACCATAATCTTTCATTACTCATCATAATCTTTCATTGCTCATCATAATCTTTCACTACCCATCATAATCTTTCATTGCTCACCATAATCTTTCATTGCCCACCATAATCTTTCATTGCCCACCATAATTTTTCATTACCCATCATAATCTTTCATTGCTCACCATAATCTTTCGTTGCTCACCATGATCTTTCATTGCCCACCATAATCTTTCATTACCCATCATAATCTTTTATTGCTCACCATAATCTTTCGTTGCCCACCATCATCTTTCATTGCCCACCATAATCTTTCATTGCCCACCATAATCTTTCATTGCCCGCAATAATCTTTCATTGCCCACCATAATCTTTCATTATCCACCAAAATCCTTCATTATCCACCAAAATCCTTCATTATCTACCATAATCCTTCTTTGCCCACCATAATCTTTCATTTCTAACCATAATCTTTCATTACCCATCATAATCTTTCATTAGTCACCATAATATTTCATTGCCCAACATAATCTTTCGTTGCCAACCATAATCTTTCATTGCCCATCATAATCTTTCATTATCCACCAAAATCCTTCATTATCCACCAAAATCCTTCATTATCTTCCATAATCCATCATTGCCCACCATAATTTTTCATTGCCCACCATAATATTTCGTTGCCCACCATAATATTTTATTATCCACCATAATATTTCATTGCCCACCATAATCTTCCACTGCCCACCATAATATTTCATCGCCCACCATAATCTTTCATTACCCATCATAATCTTCCATTGCTCACCATAATCTTTCATAACCCTATATAATCTTTCATGCTCACCATAATCTTTCATTGCCCACCATAATCTTTCATTGCCCACCATAATTTTTCATTACCCATCATAATCTTTCACTGCCCACCATAATATTTCATTCCTCACCATGATATTTCATTGCCCACCATAATCTTTCATTACTCATCATAATCTTTCATTGCTCACCATAATCTTTCATTACCCATCATAATCTTTCACTGCCCACCATAATATTTCATTCCTCACCATGATATTTCATTGCCCACCATAATCTTTCATTACTCATCATAATCTTTCATTGCTCACCATAATCTTTCATTACCCATCATAATCTTTCATTGCTCACCATATTCTTTCATTGCCCACCATAATCTTTCATTGCCCACCATAATTTTTCATTACCCATCATTATCTTTCATTGCTCACCATAATCTTTCATTGTCCACCATAATCTTTCATTGACCACCATAACCTTACATTGCCCACCATACTCTTTCATTGCCCACCAAAATCTGTCATTGCCCACCATAATATGTCTTGCTCACCGTAATCTGTCATTGCCACCATAATCTTTCATTGCCCACCATAATCTTTCTTTCATTGCCCACCATAATCTTTCATTGTCCACCATAATCTTTCATTGCCCATCAAAATCTGTCATTGCCCACCATAATAATCTGTCATTGCCCACCATAATAATCTATCATTGCCCACCATAATAATCTATCATTGCCCACCATTATAATCTATCATTGCCCACTATAATAATATATGATTGTCCACCATAATAATCTATCATTGCCCACCATAATAATCTATTATTGCCCACTATAATAATATATAATTGCCCACCATAATAATCTATCATTGCCCGCCATAATAATCTTCAAAGTCCAGCATTTTAATTGGCCTATCAATAATTTTCATGAACCCCATTATACATAAATTTATTTACATATAATTTATTTAGATGAAGTTTATTTACATTAAATTTATTTACGAAAAAATTATTTACGTAAAAATTATTTACGTAAAAATTATTTACGTAAAATTTATTTACAAAAATTTATTCACATAACACTTATATACAGAAAGTTGTAAATTAATGTTATGTAAATAAATTTTCATGTAAATACATTACACAAATATTTGTTCATATTTTAAATAATAAAAGCATGACATTTTTCTTGCAACCAACCAACAGACAAAGACACAAAATGTGAGGTGTCGGAATGGTAAAATATTAAATTTCACTTGGATCAAATATTATTTCACATGGACCAAATTCAATTTCACTTGGATCAAATTCAAATTCACTTGTATCAAATATTATTTCATTTGGATCAACTAGAACTGTAAATGGTATAATGCACCAGATATATGAAGTGGCTTTTGAGTTATGAAGGAACCAATACTTCATAACTCAGGAGTTTCACTTTATTGGTTATTAGTGGATTAAATAAGTATTTAATTGAAAAGTAACATGAAACAGTATAATATGAAAGGGGTTAGAATTAAACAAATGAGTTATAATGTTTCAATTCAACTACAAATCACACTGACTGAACTTTCAATGGTAATAAATTGTATCTATTTAAAATCACAATAAATATCAATTATTAGATCGCAAATCAAAAGTAATGTTGAGGTAATTAACCAGCCTGACGATTGCAAGCCCAACCCATGCCTTTGCTGACTCGTTACCGGTTACTACCGTGCAACCGGTCTGCTCGGTAATGAGGGTCAACCCACTGATTAGGGGGAGTGAAGCTAGCCCTGAACTTACTGCCCCAACTGCTGCCTCTGGCCATGAGGAAGGCAGTCACCATTCTCACCACCACGATCACCATCAGAATGATCACGAAGCCGCGTCCACTCCACACAATTGCGGCTGGGTACTCACGCTCCTCCCCTTTGAACTCTTCATCGAACTCTATGATCCCCTGGGTAAGAAGTACTATGAATATGCAGGGAAGAACCACCGCCACAACGTATATGAGGACCTTTGTCGCCACATTGAGGTAACACCTAACTTCCATCTACAGTAAATGGATGAACTAACCAACTCCGTACACCCAAAAGATAGCCACAAGAAATATAAGAGCTATGAGGTTATTAAGAAGACAAACTGTGACGTAGTCAATGATCTGAAGCAAGAAATAGCCACCAGGTGTAACCATCGGTAAGCAAAAGAGAAAATTGATGAGAGCCACCACTATCCGCAGTTTATTTCGAGAGCATTTTGAGCCTAATTACTCCTCCATGAAGTCCAGAACTTCCTAAGCTCCTTTGATCACTGCAGTGAGATTCAGTATCGTCAGGAGGAGGAATGTGATCACTGCAGTGAGGCTTGGGTGAGGCAAAATAGACACGCCGGCTGATATTGATTCGTAGAATAGGCCAGGTCCTCCCGAGACAACATGTTTGATGTCAGTACTAACTGACGTAGCTAGGAAACCCAGCAGCAGAAATATAAGCATACCATTCACCAGGTGACTGAACACCGTGGAAAGTATGAGGGCTACCGTGGTGACAAAAGTGGAGGACAAATGCATGTCAGAATCTACTGAAAAGGTGATGTGAGCCAAGTTGTTCAGAGAAAGACTGATCACTACCTGACCTAAGGAAGCAAGCCACAACTACGAGTTGTAGAAACTAGAGATCTCTACATGGAACATGTAGACGATGCCTTTCAGAGCACCGGGCAAGAACCAAGAGGCTATGAAGCAACCGAACAGAAAAAGTAATGGTATGAATGATATGCAAAGGTAGAGCACCAGGCTACGTTGCGACCGAGCATTATCCAGAACGTAAGCCCCTATTGTTGTGAGGAAGATAGCAGCGATGAGCAGAAGAGTTAAAGTGAGGTCTGGGGAGCCAAGGTACGACGTACCATCCCAGAGATGTGCCTTGAGAACGTATCTGAGGTAGAACTGCTCCACTGAGTACATGCCAGAGTCTGCAGGTAATGAGTCTTTACCGACAGTCAAATCGTTCACAGCGACACAGTCGTGTAGAGCCCACGCATCGTTACAAACAGCCCATGGGAGGTGATAAGTGAAGGACAGAAGCAAGTAGTACATGCTTTGGGCCAGAAATGGTAAGGCTAACCCCAATTCAACCAGCACATTCACTATTATCACTACACACATTCCATAGTATGCCTTACCCAATCTTTTCATAATGCCGAAACTGTTCGCGCCGGTAATTCTACCCATAAGCATCTATAGGTAGAGACCCGGTAAACCAACCACAAGGTATAGTATTAGACAGGAGTAGAAGAAGCAACCGCCATAGACTTGAAGTAACAGGGGGAACCGCCAGATATTGGCGAAGCTGATCATATCTCCTATGAAGTCTGACTGGAACTCTGCAAGCCTTTGGTAGTAGAGGGAGTGAGAAGTGGAGGAGTGGGGGCAATGTCTTGCCACTGTGATCATTGCAACAGGAGGTTTTGGTAGATGAGTACTAGAGTCTTCATTTTCTTCCAATAGAATACCTGTACCTTCTTCTGGTCTGATTTCCTTAATTTTTAACTGTTCCACAGTATAAATACTTCTCTTCATTTATTCATCTCTTCTTCTATTCCCTCCTTCATCTTCCTAATCTTTAATCATTTCACTCATATTATTTCGCTTTTCTTCAGTTCTTGCGCGCCGAAACAGAAACAAAATCCTTCCGTGCTTACAAACTAGAAGCACATTTTCGTAGAATGGATACAAGGTAATATCAATATGTGAAAATTCATTGTCTTTAATATTTTATTTCTATTTTGAGAATAATAATTGTTTTAAGTCATGACACCTTTTTTTTATCTTTACAGGAAACAATTTTACATAATAGAAGAAAGTGTTTTATAACCAATAATATACATATGTATATATTCTGAAGTTAGTATTAAAAGAAAGTGACAACAGAGTTTCGCCCAAACTACTTGATAACTTTTCACTAAAATACTCGATTACCTTTCACAAAAAAATATTCAATTACTCTTCTTCAAATACCCAAATTCAAATACCCTCAAATACCCGATTACTCTCCCCCAAATACCTGATTACTCTTTCCCAAATAATCGATTACTCTATCCGAAATCCCCTATTACTCTTCCCCAAATATCCGATTACTCTTCCCCAAATACCCAATTACTCTTCCCCAAATACCCGATTACTCTTCCCCAAATACCCGATTACTCTCCCCCAAATACCTGATTACTCTCTTCCAAACACCCGATTACTCTATCCGAAATACCAGATTACTCTTCCTCAAATACCCGATTACTCTTTCTCACATACCTGATTACTCTTTCCCAAATACCCGATTACTTTTCCCCCCAAATACCTGATTACTCTTTCTTAAATACCCGATTACTTTTCCCCAAATACCTGATTACTCTTTCTTAAATACCCGATTACTCTTCCCCATAATACTCACTGTGTACCAGTACAGGAATACCAGACTACATTGAGAATCATTCCAGTAAGACTCACTCTAGAATAACAGGAATGACTTCACTGTTTGGTGTGAGGTATTAACAATATAAATATTTATGATTAGGCTTAACTTTCATTTCAAAAAAACATTGTGGTTTTCCGATTATTTTTAAGGACAAATAAAATTATTTTTGGGTTAATTTTGATAATTTTTCAGTTCATTTGAAGGTTTGTTGCTTATTTTAACTGTTGTTATCTTAACTGTTGTTATCTTAACTGTTGTTATTTTAACAGTTGTTATCTTTTGTTTATCCATTCTTAACAGTAAAATGATATATCTTAATACTCATAATTATCATTTATTATTAATGGTTTATACGAATGTTGTTTGTACATGGCAGAAAGTGCTATCACTGTAATATTTTCACCAACTGTGAGAGTGTCAGTTCGGATTCTTCCTTAAAGGTCCTCTCCAGGCTCCGGGAAAAAAATGAGTTTATAACATAATATTATAGAATTAAGGTCTACAATCATTATTCCGCAAACCGCATACAATTCGGTTCAGTATACATTTTATTATTTGCTTTTAAAGTTTTTTAATACTCTGTGAGCAACAATCAAGCGAATCTCCAACCTGACGCTGAGAAAGAAGATTGTACACTCTTTGTTTTGATTTCAAATTTAGATTTTAATCGAACAATGCGTTTTTGGCCTTCTTTTAAGATATTAATGGTTTCTAAAAGTATATAAACGTTTCTATAATAAGTTTATCAAAATTAAAACCTTTAAATGAATAATAAATAGATTTATTAAACCAAATACCTAGTTGACAATCAAAACAAATGGTGTACATTCTTCTTCTCCAGACTGAAAATTAGAAAGTCGGAAGTAAATTAGGTTTTGTAGAGTTTGGATTATAAAAATCTTCAAAAGTATATAATATTAAAAAATAAAAATATGCTATAAAATTTTATGGGGTTTGCAGTAAAATGATAATAAACATTAACCTCGTTGATTTAAGCAATAAAAAATTTGCTTGGAGGGGACCTTTAACTCTCTTTCCTCTGAGAGGACAAGTACAATGTACATTCCTTTCAAAGGATGTGTTTAGCGTGGTAATTAAGAGGAATATATTCCTTAAAAGACCGTTAGAACACACGAAGAACGTTACATTAGATAAGTTCTATGAGTCTATGTGATCTGTTTAAACAAGTTAAAACAAATCAATTTCTTTGTTTAATACGTTTACTTCGCCTTTATTTGTATTATAAGGATATGATTTTTTACCCTTCAAATTATTTCGGGGCATAGAAGGTATAAACAGTAAGTTCAGAGCTATTGAACGGTTCCAAATTTCTAATCATATAAAAAAATGTATAATAATAATTTTTTCTAGGATAGTCGAAAAAATTATAAAAAGTGTACAACAATAGAAAATATATCTATAGTACATATAAGGAACAAGTGATAATTTTAAGAATGTTGAAACCATATGATATCGTGTTAAGTAATAGATACAGAGGTTATATTAGAGTTACTGTAATCGATTTCGATTAAATCCGTTCAAGTGTTGTAATTATTTTGATTTATCTCACATTTTCCATAGCGCCATCTAGTTACCAATTGTCAATATTTAAATTGTACAGCTTTTCAGGCAGTTTTAAACTAGCTGTCAAGTGTGTAACACCTTAAAAACTCTGCCTATTCGTTAGTGTTCCCCAAATTTAGGTAAGACACCTTTTGTCTTTTTGTGCAGTGTTTTTATTAATTTCTATAGCTCTTTTTGATAAGGCAAATCCTATTTTGTTTTCATATTATCAAAGTACCTACAAATTTAGTTTCTAATGTTAGTGCTAGATTCTCCATTGTTATAAACCTTCATTTCTCTAAATCCTTATTCTCTTTTACGATTGAATTTCTATTTCTTGATTTAGACTTTAAAAACTACTGACCATTCCTTCTAGCTATCTTTTTCTATAAAATATCCTTTCCTATATTATTTTTCTTCTCTAAAGTCCTTTGTACTCTATTTATTTATTCACTAGGTCTTTTATATTTAATTCCTGCTATCACTATATGCAGTTACTACTATATATAATTTATTCATAATCCATTTCATTAGCAAATTGTATCATTCGTTTTTTTGTATCTGGTTACAGGTACCGTTGTAATTTCCCTCCATCAATAACTGCAATAGTGAATGTCTTTCAATTCTCCTTTACAACGCGTATAACCTGATAACAACAAATGAACACTATATTGGAGGCACATCAATAATTTAACTATCTAGGGTGACTGAAATCTTAATCTGCGTTAATTTCATGAGCCAGTTTACAGTTACATATGAAAGCAAATCAGAATAGTAAAAATGGTGGCCGGTCTTTTGATTCCTGGTCAAAAGATCCCCGTTCATTTTTTCCCCCGGTCATTTGATTCCCGGTCTTATTTTTTTTTGCTTATATACTTAGAATACAATAATTTATTACGATCTCTATTTCTATATAAAAAATGGAATTTACTATTTAAATAATAAATAAAACTTGTGAAACAAATTGATATACAGGGGAGAACCGGGAGCATTCGGACAGAGGGATGGTTTGGACAACTCATTTAAACATGTTTAAAATTGTTGGAACTACCGCTTAATGCAACTGAATGTTTGCGACGTGCTAGACGTCAGCTATTTGAAAGATCCAATGCGGAGATGTAGTATTTCCCCCCCGAAAAGTAATTTACTGTTTTCTTCAATTTTGATTCAATTTTTCTAGAATCAATTAGATCATGTGTGGACTACATATATGAATACAAAACAGATTCTCAATCTCAAAGGTATAATTATATAAATATTTTATGTTTTGTTTGGTGTGTTAAAAAAATAATACGAATGGAATTAGAGAAATGGTGATGTTTTTAATTTTGAAGTGTCATTTGGGATGAATCGGACACTTCTGTTGAGGTTGGTTCAGACGGTGTCGGAACCTTCCCTCTGTATCCGATTCAGGCCACAATTACAATTTACTGAAGTAATTCTTATTAAAAAGGACATTCTGAACTTGAAGTTAATTATTTTAATTGAAATAGCATTCGTTTATAAGACAAGTTGCAACTTTTAATATTAGTGTCGTTTGACGATCGTATTCATGCCTTTTCATTATAAAAGGAAAACTGATAGAGGCCGTACGTAATATAGAAGGTATTCAAAAAACATTTCATGAATTCCAAAAAGGTTCATCTGTCAGAAAAGCTGCTGAAATTGGAGGTGTAGCAAGATATCAAGATCTACATTTATGGACTATACTTTATACATTCGATGAAATATTTAAGATGTAATTTACTAATTTTGGTGAATTCCAAGAAAAAGGAAATAGTTATACCCAAAGTAAAAGGCAATAGTTATAGAATTTGCTTTTGATATATGTATAGCTATTAAATATAAGGATAATTTCACATTTATTAATCATGGGCTATCTATATTTTGTTGGAGAAAATGTTCAGTCATTACAATAATATAGTATTATGATAAAATTTCAAATACGATGAATTATTACTGTGAATAACCAGTCATTATGGTTTAATTCAATAAAATTAGTAGATCCGAATTCAATCCTATCGTTCGATTACCCAAATTTCCAATGTTTTAACCATTTTTATGGTGTCCGAATCATGCTCACAGCTTGTCCGAAGTCTCCCTCTAGGAAGGAACATTCGGACACTTGAATCTCACTTACATTTTGTCTTATAACTTTTGAATGGAGGTTTAATCTGTAAAACAGTCTTAATAAAATTAAAGTAAAATTATTTATCTACATACAGAAATCTTTATATAGTAAAATTCGAATTAGTTTACGAATTATTCATTTTTCCCTAAAAGTGTACGAATGCTCCCGGTTCTCCCCTACTATTTGCATAATAAATTTTATATATAATGAAAATATTAACAGAATTCAAACAGCTATTTCAACTTATTCAACTTATTACCGTAACAAATTAATTATTTTCTATTTAAAAATAATTTATATTTAGAACTAGTCAGCAAAACTGAAAATTAAGGATAAAATTGTCAAAAGTTACTCCACAATTAGTTTCTATTCAAGGAGAAATAATTACGAGACAAGCTCCTGTTTTATTTGATTTGTCATATGTGCAAGTTATAATAAGTGTGAGGAGTACATTTGATTTTACCTTTGAATATTTTTTGTTGCCGGAGTATAAATTTGAAAGCATATTTGTTGTTTATATGAATAAAAAAAGATATAATTTCTTGTTAGCTGTTTTTACTCTTATTACTTAAATTAATTAAAAAAATTAATCGACTGTAAAGGTACGTTTTTCTATTATATATTAAGTAATTGATATTTGCACATATAATAAATGTATAAACGAAAAATATTACCGGGAACCAAACGACCGGGAATAAAATGGTACGGGGATCAATTGACCGGGGACCAATTGACCGGGGACCAATTGTCCTAGACACAGTAAAATTAATGTCAGGTAGCTTGTAAGGAGTGTGATAATGACTAATTAGGAGAAACAGTTATTATTTTAGTGGATAAGTTGGAAAAACATAATGTATTAGCAAATAGAGATACAGGCAATTGTTTAGATTTTGATGTTATAATCAGGGTGGTTTGGTTTAAACATAGCTAAAAAACATGATTAATTTTCTTTATGGTTTATTTGGATTTTATATCTCCTTTGCCGCTATAAATCTTTTTTAATGTATCATTATTCATCCATGTTATTTATATCATTTAAAATTGTTTTCTTTAATCATTTAAATATATAAAAATATTTATTATGCATATAAAAATATAAAAAATTTAATTAGTTGATTTTAGTAGTGTAATTTTTTTATGGAAGACATTAAAACCAAAGGAAAATAGAAATATGGACAGTTTTTTTCTCTCACCATATTGTAATATTATCATTTTATAAAGATATTTTACATAGTGATTTAGTAAATATTAAAATATATAGTCTTGAGTCACACTGTGATATTAATTAGCTATTATGTTATATTTTAGTTTAAACATTTACATTTGAAATGTAAACCAATGGAATTATAAGAATTTAAGAAATATTTGAAGTCTAGATGTGTTATTTAAACCTTGAATTGATTATTATTTTTATGAGCTTTTTAAGGTAGACTAGCAGCTAAGATTTATTCATGAATTGGTAGTAAAATGTTACATTGCATTAATATCTTTTGAATGATTTATCTGAAATAAACGGTAATAATTTTCATAATTTAAAAAATATGAATGATGTTTTGTATTGTAACTATCGTTAATCATGTATATACTTGTCAATTATGAACTGAACAGTATCTCTATGCTCTTTTGTTAAATAATTTCATATAAAACCAAATAAACAAATAAAAACCCATTCCCAAATAAAATTTAAGAGAGTGTCTTCGAAGATTTAAGAGCGTTTATGGCAGAGAGAATAAAACGTAGACGAAACACCGATAAATTGCCGATAAATTCTCATCGTCGATTGACTGTATAGGATTGTCGAATAATCTTCGACGAATCATGGTTTATTCTACTTCCTCGAATTAAAGAGGAGATTTCTTCGATGAATCTTCGGCGAGTTATGGAAGACTCATCTTCCCTGAATTACAGCAGGCATGTCTTCGATGATCATCGACGGGTTATGATAGACTGATCGTCCCCTAATTATTACTGGATTGAATTATAGCAGACACGTCTTCGATGAAGATCGCTGAGTTACGAAAGACTCTCCTTCTTCGAATCATAGCGGACATTTTTTCGAGTTATCATATAAATTTATAGGTGTCCATGATTCAAAAATTGTAATTACAGTATATATATAATACTATACATATTTTCCATCACTTAAAATAAAAAGAAAATATACAAAAAAAAATATTAATTAATATTAATTCATAAGAACTTTAAAAACATGCGGGTTATCATATTGAATGAATATCAACT